>QXEO01000091.1:0-55867 GCA_007115705.1 Dactylis glomerata
AAACGGAAGAGGAGGCGGAGGAGCTAAGGTGGGTCAAAGGAGTGACACCAGTTAATTAAGTACATGCGAGAAGCTTCCTTAGTGCATCGGTTAGCCCATAGTCGAACATCGTCGATGCACCGCTGGCGAACAAGCAGCAGGGTTCGTCCACCCCATCGAAGATTGGCGTTGCGACGCTTCCAAATGTTCCAGGCGATAGCAGTTGCCACCGCGGCCTCGGCAGGGGAGCGGAGGGTGAGAGTCCAGCAGGTCATCAACACCCTGAACGCCATCCTGGAAGGAGAAGGAGTCCCAGACCTCCCGAGCTTTGCAGCAGCCAATAAGGAGATGGTCTACATCCTCAACCCCGGGGCAGAGGGGGCAGGAGGCCGAGGCGGCGAGCAGGTGCCGGTGTCTTCGTTCATTCGTGGGTAAACGGCGTTTGTGGGCTAGCCACAGGAAAATCTTGCACTTGAGAGGGGCGTTGCTCTTCCAGGTCTTGGCCGCCCTATCATCCTGCAGCAAATGCTTAAAGTGATAGGCATAGACATCCCTGTTAGTCAACTCTTTGTTTGTGGAGCGGCAGAGACGGACGTCACTCGAGCTAGGAGAGAGAACCACCGCGCGAAGGGCAGTCTGAAGCGAGGCAAGCTCGGCGGAAGCGGCTGTGGTGAGACGGGGAACAAGGGTAGGCGAGAGACCAGAGAGGAGGATGGAGGCGACGGTGGAGTTTATATGCGTGACGTGAGAGAACAAGGCGGGGAACTGTTGGGAGAGGGGAGCATCACGGAGCCAAGTGTCGAACCAGAAGGAGGAGGAGGTGCCATTGTTAACCCTAACACAAGTGATGGCACGAAAAACGGGGAGACCGGCAACAATGCCCTTCCACACGGGAGTGGCCAGGGAGTGGATGTCGCCAAGGTCCCTACCCGGGGACCAGCCATACCATCGACGGAACTAGATAGCCCAGGGGGCGGAGGTGTCAGAGTGCAGCTTGGAAAGGAATTTGGAAAGAAGAGCGGAGTTTTGAGCAGTAATGGAGAGAACCCCGAGCCCGCCGGCGCACTTAGGGGTGCAGACAATGTCCCATGCCACCTTGCACTGCCCGCCGGTGCAATGGTCGTCGCCATCCCAAAGGAAAGCCCGCCGCCGCTTGTCAATGGCCTCGACGTCCCGGGAGGAAGAAGGCCGGCGCTCATCGCATGGGAGAGCATAGCCGTTAAGACGGAGTTGACAAGGAGGAGGCGCCCGCCAATGGGCAGAGAGCGCCCACGCCATCCAAATAGTTTTTTGTCAGTTTTTTAGATGACAGGAGCAAGGTCGGAGGGGCGAATTTTATGCGTGGAAAGAGGGAGGCCAAGATACGTTTGAGGGAAGGAGGAGATGTCGCAACCAGAAGTTTCGGCAATGGCGGAGGCGGTGTGGCCGGCCATTTTAATGGGAACAAAGGTGCTCTTATGGTAATTTATATCGAGGCCGGTGGCGTCAGAGAAGTCAGCAAGGAGCTGCTTAAGGGTGGCCGCATGCTGCGGGATGGCTCGGATGATAATTAGGGTGTCGTCGGCATATTGAAGGATAGGGCACGGGAGGTTACATATGTGATGACAGAAAAGGAGCAGAGTGTGTGGTGAGAAAGAAACAATAACAGCAGTGCCAAATCAATCCTTCCCTAACCACTAGGCCCTGTCTAGATGCAAAACAGTGGGTCATTTGTCTGAATCCATTTCATCTCATTAGCACTCTATGAACCTAAGGCCTGTTTCCCATGCTGATTACCCACTTCAAACAGGTTCCCTAGGTACTACAAAGCAACATACACCAGGTTCCATCAAAAGAGAATCAAAATGGTCATGCCATGCTTGGCAATGGCACAAGTGGCATGGAGGAACATGGTGGCATGGCCATTAACCTGTGGCTGGCATGTAGACAGCAAACGCACACATAAAGAGACGCCTGATGGTACCAACAGTTTATAATCACAAGCACACCCACTATCCAGAAGTATTAGCACTGTTGTAATAATCAGTAGAAGGACTGTAGGAGAAGCATCTAAGAAGAAATACCAGTCCAGGCCACCAAAGGGGAGCCACCAAAAAAGAGAACCTACAACCAACTAACAAAGCACCAACTCAAACCATCATTTCATTTCAGCGCATTAAAGGTCAGGATCATCTCTAGCTACTCAGACAGCACAACCATCCATCCATCCGGAACCTTCACAGCCTGCAAATTCCAACAAGCCTGGAAACAAACCTGTCAATTGTTGGTCCTTAGCCACTTGTCAGTTGTCCATGTCACTGTACATGCACACATGTACTAGCTTTCATGACAGCATATAGGTATCTTCCTGAGATGAAAACCATACTGAATCTGAAAGCAGAGTTGCTGCTTCTGTATAAATACACTGAAGATTCAGAAACGGATTTCACCAAGAATTTTAACTCTTAGCTAGTACCGGATAGAGGAGGAAGAAGAAGTATCCGGCTTAAGAGGTAAGCAATGAACCATGCATGTGTTGGATCCTAATGGCACCACCGAAAGGGAAAGAAGTGGACCGGACTGCCAGTGCACAAGCCGACCAGTTTTTTGTGCGAAAGCAGCAAGCGACAACTCATTCAGGCTAAGCGAACAGTCCAAGTAAGCAAGCAAGCAATCAACTTTTCACTACTTTTACTTTATAATCGACACAAAATCTGATTATTCGCCATTAAAACAGCAAGCAGATCGAGCTCCCAGTTCCGTCAGTTACCTAAATGTGTCTGATGAGCTCACCGTGCTCCGGCGATGGGCACTCACACCAAGAAACAAAAACTAAGCTTTACAAAAATAAAATTGTAGATTTGGATCAGGGGAGGTGGGTGGGAAGAATTATTGATTCCGGCCGAAGGAGCTGTGGATCTTCTTGATAAAATCATCTGCCCGCCTGTTGAGCTCCGCCGCACGGACCGACGGCTCGCGGATTCTGATCCGCGGCGACGGGGGCGGCCTCGCAGGCGACGAGCTTGGCGCCGGTTCTGAGGGAGTTGAAGCGGGTGCCGTCGCGGGGCGCTTCTTCTGCATGATGGTGTTCCACATCGAGTCCAGATCGTCGTCGCCGCCGCCGTCGTCGTGGTCGGTGTCGTCTAAGTATTCGGCCGTGGCTGCGACGGCCGGTAGCCGAGGCAAAGAGACCCCCCGCTCGACCACCGCGCGTTTCAGCTTAGGAGCCGGGGCAGGCACGACGACCGCGCGTTTACGCGTTGCCGCCGGCGCCGGGTCCGGCGCCGGGGCAGGCACGACAACCGCGCGTTTACGCGGAGGTGCCGGGGCAGGCTCGACACTCCGCGACTTGTCGACAGCGGCGGAGGCCGGCTCCTCTTCGGACTCCGTGGTGACGCACGACTCGCTGCCGCACGAGCCGGGGGATACAACAGCCTCGAGGTCCGGCCGCGACACCGGCAACGGCACGCGGTACTCCTCCGCCCGGGCGGCTTGCGCGAGCTCCTTCTTGCGCTTCATGGCGGACAGGAACATCGTCTCGGTGTTTACTGGGCGCGGGGGCTGGTGAGGCACCGGAGCCCACGGGTCCTTGTGCTGCTGCGCGGCGGCGTGGAAGTGCTTGTTGTCGGAGAGCTTATAGATGATCAAGATGATCACGTGCACGGTGATGAAGAGGTAGAGCTTCCAGAGGAAGCAGGCGGCGCTGGACGCGATCTGCGGCAGCACCACGCACGCCAGGCAAGCGGCTGCGGCCATCGCGGCGGACGCGAACGCCACCTTCGCAGCTAGCAGCGTCGTCGCGCCCAGACCTCCGCCTCCTCCACCGCCTCGGAGGCGCGAGGAGTAGCTGCCGGACATGGCTGGTTGATTGAGCTGGGCGGAGGAAGAGCGGCTCGGCTTGGAGTAATGGAGAGGGAGGCGGTGGGCAGATTGGAGAGGCAGGTTGGGTTGGCGAGGTGGAGATGGTACGGGGGCTATTTATGGAAACAAATTACTTTCAAATAACATTTTTTGCATTTTCTAAAACTAGGTTCACTAAATCTTTTTTTTTTGACAATCAACACCATATATATTTATAAGAGTAAATAGTATATGATAGAGATACATAAGCTGTCCCAGCAATTACAAAATAAAGTCTAAAAGAAACGACTAAATTTTCAAGGTCTTCAATTCTTTTCTTCTTCCATGACATAATCTTGTATTTTCCAGAAGGCAGCCGAATAGAACCGAACCATAAACCTGTAAATAGCAACGAAGGTTCTCCCATAATTTTAATTTGAGCCGCAATGCCAAGGCTACGTGCACGCGCGCAACCATTGAAGTAGTCAATCAACATCGGCAAGAGTACCAACACCAGTATGTCAGGGCGAAATAACCGAACAACTTGGTCGACGTCGCTGGGGAATCGAGAGTACGAATCACCATTGTCGAGGACGTAGCAGCCGGGAAAATTATTGCGAGGATAATACTCCTCGCGGCGACCATGAGAAAAGATCCAAGATCGGTCTGGCGAAGCAAGATTCGCTGTCCTTAGAGCATCTCTAGCAGTCCCTTAAAAAGGTCTAAACCCTTACTTCTCCGTGGGCGTGAAGACTCGTGCCATCCAGAAGTGGACCAACCACGGAGGGATGGTGTTAGACATATTGTAATAGGACTCTGTAAGTCCGTATAGGACTCCAATTATAATTAACCTTGTAACCCTTGTCCAACCTTCAATATATACCAGAGAGCCGAGACCCCGAGGGTCATCGAGCCCTTGCCCCAAATACTACGTTTTACAGATGGAAGGCGGGCTCCTCCTCGCGCCGCCGAGCTATCACCTCCTCGCGGGACCACGAGTGGGGACTCGAGGTGAAGGAGGAGGGTGGTGGAGCATGTGGAGCATAGGGGCGGAGGACTTCGTCGCCGACGATGAGGCCGAGTGTCACGCCTTTGAGCTCGCAAAGCGCCTCTTAGAGGAGGAGGCCGAGGCAGAGCGAAAGAGTGAGGAGCTCTAGGCACGCCATGACATCGCCGTCGTCTGCAAGTACGAGTAATGGCTTGTTGAGAGGACCACCCGCCGCGTGAAGCGGGAGGTCATCGCCCTCGACGATGACTGAACCAGGGCCGAGCCTACCGTTGTGCAAGATGTGCTGGCTGCACAGGGCCCTAAAATTTTGGGGGCCCCAAAATTTTTAAAGCAAGCCTAGTACTGATTTATAGAAATAGAGATTAGGAAAAAGAATAAGGCTCAGATGGGCGCCTGGGCCATTGTAACTGCCCACGAGGTCACGACTGGTGGACTCCTCGCTGGAGCCGGACGACCCCGATCGATCGATCGATCTGATTTTTGTCTAACAAAAAGATTGATCGATCTGATCAATCCGGCGGCAGCCCTCAACGCTTTGACTCCCAGTCTCCCAAGTCCTACGCGAAACAAACGCCGATGCGGGACTCCGGCCGGCAGCCGCCAGCAGCCAGCCAACGCACGCAGGTCGGCAGATGAGTTCGATTTGTTTTGCTTTTCGCGCTGATCTCCGATCGCTTGCCGTGATCGGCGACACTACTGCAGCTGGGCTGATTTCTTAATTCTCCAATCTCCAGTTCCAATGGTCAGCGGTACACAATCAAGTAGCAAAGGATGAGGTGAGTTTGGTGGACAATAAACGAATCAGTAACTTAGTTAATGCTCTAATTGTTTGATGGTGCCACATTTTATTAATTTTGTTATTTATCTTTTATATGTATGTTTTAGAATCAAGATATATGCCTACTACAATGACACAACAAAGACTTAGTAATTTGGCCACAATATCACTTGAGAGTGAAGTGTTGAAGAAGATTAATTATGAGGATATTATTGAAGATTTTATTGTAAAGAACCCTAAAACATGATGTTGTTCAAATAAACATTTTACTACCGTAAGTTGGCTAGGTATAATTCTTAATATATCCAATTGCAATGTAAGATATTATGGTATACAATATAGATGTTACGTAGTTTAAAATTTCTATTAAGGTAGGGCCTCAATTTAGAGTTTTGCACAGGGCCCCGGATTTTGCCGGCTCGGCCCTGACTGAACCGCCGCCGTCGCTGTTCGCCGCGCCCATAGGCCCCGGTGAGTTATTCTGGGGCCAAATTTTGGTAAAACTGGGATGCAATTAGGGTTCGCATCCTCGGGTAGGGTATAGTCGTCGTGTATGTGATGCTAATTTTGTAAATAGATATCGGAACTATGTGATCGATGATGAACGAAATGGTTGCAAAATCCTCATGCGAACATTTTTTAAAATTTTTTTGGAGCTCCATTTAATGGATACTGATCTGGGCGAGGTCGGCTAGGAACTGTACTCCCTTTTAACATGCCCTGTACTCGTGCACGTGGTTGTTTATTAAGGATCAAATTTATAAGAAAATTGCTAAAGATGCTCTTAGACAAATCAGAGAACGCCGAACGTCGGCAGTGTAGCACTGTACTCTTCTGCCAGTACGCCCATCTCATGCCCTCAAAGAAAAGTATACACCCAATGTCATGCCAATCAGTTCCCGACTTGACTACGGGAGTGATGCCGACAGAGCAGTGTAGTGTGACATACCTGTTGCAAGCCATTTCTCCACGAATAAGGAACCTATAAAAATGTATATATCTGTGATCATCATACGTATTCGTCGAACCAGATCTATCGACGTGGCTTGCTTAGTATGCCAATTGACCGCGCCATTCATCTGACCGTTATGGTCAAACTCTTGATTAATCACCGACCAGTGCTCCTTCTCATGGATTAGAACGGAGGAACATGTAGTAATCAACTTTTACTGAGATCGACCAGCTCGTACACGCGGTCCAACTCCAGCAATTTACAAGTACTCACACTGATAATACTCTCTCTGTTTCAAAATATAAGATGTCACTAGTGGAAAACGGGCCTTTGGCCTGGACCCTTTAGTCCCGGCCTTCATCTGGGCCGGGACTAAAGGCCCGGCCACGTCGCCCCAAAAGACCAAGCCGCCCGGGAGGCTTTGGTCCCGGCCCGTAACGACCCTTTAGTCCCGGTTTGAGACACAAACCGGGACTAAAGGGCTACGCGCTGAGAGGCTCCCCTGTGCGCACCCTTTAGTCCCGGTTTGTGTCTCAAACCGGGACTAAAGTCCTCTGCCTATATATATGGCTGCAGCCCCTCTTTCCACTCTTCCTTGCATTTTTCTTAGATGGATCTCAGTGGGTGTGTGCTAGCTCTCCTTTTTGCATGGATGCACTAGAGGTGTTTGATGAAATGTGTGTTAGAGCGATGCCGCTTCAGTTCACCGAACACAACTACGATATGAGGTGCCCGAGCCACGCTTAAGTCTCTTCCTCTTTATTTCCACTTATTCTAAAAGGTTAGCAACTATATTTTCTCGTTTAGACCGTGCGGTACTAATTTTTAGGATCGTGATTATGTTTGATATACTGTTGCATGACGCAGATGAGCCATCCATGGATGTACGGTGATCGACGCACCGCCGCTTACAGAGAAGGCGTGCATTCTTTTCGAGATGCGGCCGATGCGAACAAGCATGGTGGTGGCTATATGTTTTGTCCATGTGTTGAATGTCGGAATGAGAAGGATTACACTTCCTCAAGAGTCATTCAGAGCCACCTGCTTCGGTCCGGTTTTATGTCGGGCTATAATGTTTGGACCAAGCATGGAGAAAGAGGGGTTATGATGGAAGACGACGATGAAGAAGAAGAGAACGATGATGACAACTACCGATCTATGTTCCCTGAGTATGCTGATACCGCAATGGAAGACAATGAAGAAGAAGATCAGGGTGCAGAACGGGAACCAGATGAGCCCGCTGATGATCTTGGCCGGGTCATTTCTGAAGCACGGCGAGGCTGCGACACAGAAAAGGAGAGGTTGCAGTTCGAGCAGATGTTACAAGACCACAACAAATTATTGTACCCAACTTGTGAAGATGGCCAGAAGAAGCTGGGTAGCACACTGGAATTGCTGAAGTGGAAGGCAGAGACCGGTGTGACTGACTCGTCATTCGAAAAGTTGCTGGTACTGATGAAGAAGATGCTTCCAAGAAAGAACGAATTACCCGCCAGCACGTACGAAGCAAAGAAGCTTGTCTGCCCTCTAGGATTAGACGTACAGAAGATACATGCATGCCCTAATGACTGCATCCTCTACCGCGGTGAGAAGTATGAGAATATGGATAAATGCCCGGTATGCACTGCATTGCGGTATAAGATCAGAAAAGATGACCCTGGTGAGATTGAGGGCGAGCCACCCAGGAAGAGGGTTCCTGCCAAGGTGATGTGGTATGCTCCTATAATACCACGATTGAAACGTCTGTTTAGAAATAAAGATCATGCGAAGTTGTTGCGATGGCATATGGAAGATCGTATGAAAGACGATAAGTTGAGGCACCCCGCTGATGGTCGGCAGTGGAGAAAAATCGAGAGAGAGTTCCCGAGATTTGCAGGTGACGCAAGGAACTTATGGTTTGGTCTGAGTACAGATGGCATGAATCCTTTTGGGGAGCAGAGTTGCAGTCACAGCACCTGGCCCGTTACTCTATGTATCTACAACCTTCCTCCTTGGTTGTGCATGAAGCGGAAGTTCATTATGATGCCAGTGCTTATCCAAGGTCCAAAGCAACCCGGCAACGACATTGATGTGTACCTAAGGCCATTAGTTGATGAACTTTTACAGCTGTGGGCTGAACCAGGTGTACGTGTGTGGGACGAGCACAAACAAGAGGAATTTGACCTTCGAGCGTTGCTTTTCGTAACCATCAATGATTGGCCTGCTCTTAGTAACATTTCAGGACAGTCAAACAAGGGATACAATGCATGCACGCACTGTTTAGATCAGACAGAAAGTATATATCTGGACAAATGTAGGAAGAATGTGTACCCGTACAATCGTCGTTTTCTTCCGCCCAAGCATCCCTTAAAGAAAAAAGGCAAGCATTTCAATGGCAAGGCAGAACCCCGGGGGAAGCCTATCATCCGTACTGGTGCTGAAGTATTTGATATGGTCAAAGATTTAAAAGTAATCTTTGGAAAGGGTCCTGGCAGCCAACCTGTTCCTAACGGCCCTGATAAGCGCGTACCCATGTGGAAGAAGAAATCTATATTTTGGGAGCTACCCTATTGGGAAGTCCATGAGGTCCGCTCCGCAATCGACGTGATGCACCTGACGAAGAATCTTTGCGTGAATATTCTAGGTTTCCTGGGCTTGTATGGGAAGTCAAAAGATACACCGGAAGCACGGGAGGACCAGGAACGTCATAAAGGAAGAGATGGCATGCATCCAGGGCAGTTTCAAGGGCGTGCCAGCTACGCTCTTACTAAGGAAGAGAAGGAAATCTTCTTTGAAGTCCTTTTCAGTATCAAGGTCCCGACTGGCTTCTCGTCGAATATAAAGGGAATCGTAAATATGAAAGACAAAAAATTCCAAAACCTAAAGTCTCATGACTGCCACGTGCTTATGACGCAATTGCTTCCGGTTGCATTGAGGGGAATTCTACCGGAAAATGTTCGCCTGGCAATTGTGAAGGTATGTGCATTCCTGAATGCAATTTCTCAGAAGGTAATCGATCGAGAAAGTCTATCAGGGTTACAGATTGATGTGGTCCAATGTCTGGTCAGCTTTGAGTTGTTGTTCCCACCATCCTTCTTCAATATAATGACACACCTCCTAGTTCACCTAGTCGAAGAGATTAGAATTCTCGGTCCTGTGTTTCTACACAATATGTTCCCCTTCGAGAGGTTTATGGGAGTCTTAAAGAAATATGTTCGTAACCGTGCTAGGCCAGAAGGAAGCATCTCCAAGGGCTATGGAACAGAGGAGGTCATTGAGTTTTGTGTGGACTTTCTTCCTGACCTTAAGCCGATTGGTGTTCCTGAATCTCGGTATGAGGGTAGGCTGACAGGAAAAGGCACACTAGGAAGGAAAGCAAAAGTATGTATGGACGGGCATTCTTTCTCGCAAGCACACTACACAGTTCTACACAATTCCACCGTGGTGGCTCCGTATATCGTGAGACACAAGAATATTCTACGCTCCAAAAACCCGGGGAAGGCTGACTCTTGGATTAAAGGGGAACACGAGAAGACTTTCGGTAGTTGGTTGCAGATACATCTCATGAATGACGACACCATTGGAGATCAGTTGTACTGTTTGGCCAGGCCACCATCTTCGACTATATGTACTTTCCAAGGGTATGAGATAAATGGGAATACATTTTACACGGTTGCCCAAGATAAAAAGAGCACCAACCAAAACAGTGGTGTCCGCTTTGATGCAACAGACGAGAATGGGCACTGTTTGGAAACATATTACGGGTACATAGAGGTGATATGGGAACTTGACTATGGACCTACTTTTAAGATCCCTTTGTTTCGGTGCAAATGGGTGAAGCTGACAGGTGGCGGGGTATTTGTAGACCAAAAGTACGGCATGACAACAGTGGATCTCAACAATCTTGCATACATGGACGAACCATTCGTCCTAGCCAACGATGTCGCTCAGGTTTTCTATGTGAAGGACATGTCTACAAAAACGAGAAAAAGAAATCAGCAAAAGAAGACATCGTCCGATGAGCCAAAGCGCCACATAGTTCTTTCAGGGAAAAGAAACATCGTGGGAGTAGATGACAAGACAGACATGTCAATAGATTATAATAAGTTTCATGAAATTCCGCCCTTCAAAGTGAAGACTGACCCAAGCATCCTACTGAATGATGAAGATTCTCCATGGCTACGACCTAGAAGAAAACAGAAATAATAGTTAGGATTGTTGGTGCAATAATGTAATAATGTATTAAATCTTGTATGTAATGCATGATGAAGATTCTCACTAGTTCTTTTCCCGTCCTGCTCTTTTTATAGTTTTGTCAAATTCTCAAATATGCAAAAAGAATATTAATAAACATAGTTTTTAATTGAAAATGGCAAACTAGTTAATATTTGGATAGTTAAAATAATTAATTTGTAAAATAGAAAATAGTTTTGAATTATCTATTCAATTTCAAACACTTTTCATTTTTATAGTTTTGTCAAATTCTCAAATATGCAAAAAGAATATTAATAAACATAGTTTTTAATTGAAAATAGCAAAATAGTTAATACTTAGGATAGTTAAAATAATTAATTTGTAAAATAGAAAATAGTTTTGAATTATCTATTCAATTTCAAACACTTTTCATTTTTATAGTTTTGTCAAATTCTCAAATATGCAAAAAGAATATTAATAAACATAGTTTTTAATTGAAAATGGCAAACTAGTTAATATTTGGATAGTTAAAATAATTAATTTGTAAAATAGAAAATAGTTTTGAATTATCTATTCAATTTCAAACACTTTTCATTTTTATAGTTTTGTCAAATTCTCAAATATGCAAACAGATAACTATTTATAAACCAAATAAAAGAAAAAACAGAAAATAGGCCTTTAGTCCCGGTCCGTGCCACAGACCGGGACTAAAGGCCCTGGCTGCTGAAATCCCCGCCCGAGGCCTTTAGTCCCGGGCGGTGGCTCAAACCGGGACTAAAGGCCCCCCTTTAGTCCCGGCCTGAGCCACCGCCCGGGACTAAAGGTCCCGGGGTATAAAACATTTCGGCTTCTTCCTCGCCGCTCACACTTTGCAGTTTTCGCGCGCGAGGAGCTCGGACAGATGCCGCCAGGCTGCCTCGCCGCCGTTCGGCCGACGCCCGCGCCAGCCGCCGCAGCGCCGCCAGTCCGCCGCGCCGCCGCCAGTCCACCGCGCCGCCGCATTGCAGCACCCGCCAGCCGCCCGCCGCGCCAGCCGCCCGCCGCGCCGCCGGTCGCCTCCAAGCGCCGCCGCGCCGCCGCGCCGCCAGCAGCCCGCCGGAGCACCCGCCAGCAGCCCGCCGGAGCAAGACGTCTGCAAGGTTTTTTTCGCAAAAAAATTTAATTTGTTAATTAGTTAGAGTGTTAGGGTTAGGGTTAGATATAGAATTAGTTAGCTAGTTAGATATAGAATTAGTTAGAATAGAATTATTTTAGTTAGATATAGAATTAGTTAGAATAGAATTATTTTAGTTAGATATAGAATTATTTTAGTTAGATATAAAATTATTTTAGTTAGATATAAAATTATTTAGATAGATATAGTTAGAATAGAATTATTTTAGTTAGAATAGAATTATTTAGACAGATATAGTTAGAATAGAATTATTTTAGTTAGATATAGAATTAGTTAGAATAGAATTATTTTAGTTAGAATAGAATTATTTAGATAGATATAGTTAGAATAGAATTATTTTAGTTAGATATAGAATTAGTTAGAATAGAATTATTTCAGTTAGATATAAAATTAGTTTAGTTAGAATAGAATTATTTAGATAGATATAGTTAGAATAGAATTATTTAGATAGATATAGAATTAGTTAGAATAGAATTATTTTAGTTAGAATAGAATTATTTAGATAGATGTAGTTAGAATAGAATTATTTAGATAGATATAGAATTAGTTAGTTAGAATAGAATTATTTAGATAGATATAGTTAGAATAGAATTATTTAGATAGATATAGTTAGAATAGAATTATTTTAGTTAGAATAGAATTATTTAGATAGATATAGTTAGAATAGAATTATTTTAGTTAGATATAGAATTAGTTAGAATAGAATTATTTTAGTTAGAATAGAATTATTTAGATAGATGTAGTTAGAATAGAATTATTTAGATAGATATAGAATTAGTTAGTTAGAATAGAATTATTTAGATAGATATAGTTAGAATAGAATTATTTAGATAGATATAGTTAGAATAGAATTATTTAGATAGATGTAGTTAGAATAGAATTATTTAGATAGATATAGAATTAGTTAGTTAGAATAGAATTATTTAGATAGATATAGTTAGAATAGAATTATTTAGATAGATATAGTTAGAATAGAATTATTTTAGTTAGAATAGAATTATTTAGATAGATATAGTTAGAATAGAATTATTTTAGTTAGATATAGAATTAGTTAGAATAGAATTATTTAGTTAGAATTATTTAGTTAGAATTTATTTGCAAATAGAATATTATTTATTTAGAATATTATTTAGTTAATCAAATGTCCGTTTTTTGCAGAACTATGGATCCACATAGCAGGAACCTCGAAAAGGAAGAACTTATCGAAGATATAATCAAAGAAGCCCCCGACGTTGAACCTGCTGAATCTCCGTCGTCATATCTAAACCCCTCCGGAGATGGAATGGAGGTTGATCGACACGAAGATGAAGCCGATGGGGCCGGAGATAGCTCCAATGACGGAGAAGGTGATAGCTCCACTGACGGAGAAGCCGGTGGAGAAGCCGGTGGAGAAATAATAAAGTTCGGCGAGGTATACATATGAAGTTCGACAATCACTTGTAATATGTGAAAAATATTGGAGATAGCTCTATATTGTGTACATATACATTCATTTGACGAATGTTTCTCCCTCTTAGGCCTCCACATCGAGCAAAGCTACGAAACGAGGCCCGACTAAAAAGTTGGACGCACGGACGCATTACACCTTTGAGGTGATATTGCCTACGGGCGAACCAAAGCTTCCTAAGAATGCTGCTGACACATTCAAGAAGCAATGCGGAGTTCTCGTTAGGGATCACGTCCCGATCAGCGTTCGGGAGTGGAACAAGCGCAAAGGGGCAGCCGATAGTGACTATGTCGCCGAAAGGTACAAAGATAATCTTTGGAATGATATCATGTCACATTTCAACCTGCCAGAATGTGAGAATGAAGACGCCGCAAAAAACTGAGGGCCAAAGTCAAGCAGTGGACTCTAAAGAAGATGGCCGAACTGTTCCGTAGCTGGAAGAAGAAGCTATGGAAAGACTATCTGAAAACAAAGAAAGTGCCAGTATTCGAGGGGTATCTAGCCAAGCAGGCGAATCACTGGAAGGCATTTCAGGAGTACAAGCAGTCAGAAGATGCCAAGGCATTATCAGAAAAGAACAAGAAAAATGCCGACAAGAAGAAATATCACCACACGCTGGGGCCAGGGGGCTATGAGACTGCCATCCCAAAGTGGGATAAGAAAGAGCAAGATCTGCTAGCTAAAGGCATCGTACCTGAACCCATCCGTGATGAGTGGGAAATGAGAGCAAGGAATTGGTTCCTTGCGCATGGTGGTTCGTACGACGAAGAAACAGGGGACCTCATCTGCAGTGGCGGTCTTAGGATACCCAGGGAGAATTGGAAAAAGATAGTGAAAGAAATTAAAGAGGGAAAAAGACAGTTCACTGCAGATAGAGAGAAAGATTTGCTCACACTGGTCCTCGGCAATGACGAACATGGAGGACGAACGCGAGGCTTCGGTCCTTCTTACCCGTGGTGGCTTGGGTTTGCCAGAGACCAAGACACTTACAGAAGCCGAGCGAGAGCAAAGAAGCGACAGCAGGATGAGGAGAATGACAAGTTCAACCAGTTGCTTGCCAGGCTTAACGAGCAACAGAAGCAGATCGACGAGCTTAGAGGAGTAGCGCGCCAGGAAGATCCTGGACTCGATATTATCGGCGCCCCATCTAAGCGGAAAAGCAGCGTGGCTGAATCTGAGGCCCCGCCCGACGATGCACGAAGAATGATAGAGGGCGGTCCCGGCTACCCCGTGGATGGAATCAAGGAGTCAACATCATGTGAACTCCATCAGAAATTCAAGAACATATCCATGAAGGTGGCCGTCGGACAAGCTTTACCTTCTGGCCCTGATGCACGCTGGCATGGCCGTGAGATTCCAGCTGGCTTTGCTAAAGTCGGGGTGGATGAAATCATGGCGGGGTTTCATGATATGGAGCTCGACATGGCTGGACCCGAAGATGAGAGGACACTCGGAGAAGTACTGGGTGGAGTCATCCTATGGGACAAGAACTACATCAAGCTTCCAGGCTCGGCCCCAAGGACAACACCGCCTCCGAGTCGTCGCAGGTCACCTACACCTCCATCACCTCCAAGCCCTCCACATGACGACGGCCACCACAACACGAGTCCATCTCGATCACCGCCGCCGGACTTGGGTCGGCCGTCTCCGCCGCCGCCCGCTAAGGATACTAAGCGGAAGCGTGCCAGCAAGAACGCTCCGTCCATGAGTTCTAAGCGACGGAGCTCCCCAAAGCGCAAACTGTCGCCCCTCCCAAAGGTACCTCATGCTAATCTTCCTATCAGACCTTATGATCGTACCGACGAGGAAAACGCCAGGATAGCAAAGGAACATTATGATGCGCAGATGAAAAAGAAGGAACCCGAGCCCCGCCCGGAATACACCGAGAAGCAAATAGCATATGCAAAATACTTCACGACCCTTCCATCACAGTATGAGTTACACCATAAGCCTGACGACTATACACGTACATTGCAGAAGGAAGGGAAAAAGAGCAGGTCACGTGCAAGTGCAAGTGCAAGTGGGAGCAAATCAAGTTCAACTACAAGCAAAATAAGATCAGACGTTCCTCAGCTTGGACAACAGGCCAAACAGTCGATCCCACCCCTCAGGGTGTTACCCGAGAATGTTCCCTCTCTGGTGCAGGGGCAAGATTTTGGATTAGCAAAGAAGTGGGCGGATGAATGGGATATCCCGGTTGAAGTCATTCTGGCTTCCCAAGACGACGTGGTACCCAAGGCTGTGGTAGCCCCTAAGCCACAGTTTGTCATGGGAGCGCCTTTGGTCAGCAAAGATAAGTTTGATGATCTCCCAACAAATATGCGTTACTTGCATACATGGTACTTAAGTGAATCAAATAAAGGGAGAACGATGATCGTGGCGCTTGTCCCACGGGAGTACTACGGCCGTCCCAAAGACATCCATATCGACTTTGATGAACTCTTCCAGATGTACAATGCTGACGCCCTCGACAAATCGCTTATGAGTTGCTATTGTCTGTAAGTTTTTCAATTCGTTGTCTACATATAACTTGTTCAGTTATTTTAATTCATTGTCTACATATAACTTGTTCAGTTATTTCAATTCATTTTCTACATATAACTTGTTCCGTTCTGACTTGTACTCTATTATGCAGAATGAAGATTCTGGAATGTAAAAGTAGGAACATCCACAATATTGGGTTTATTGACCCAGATAAAATACATATAGCGACGCTAACTGATAACCCCAAGGAGACGGAGGAAAACCTTCTAAGGTTTCTAACAGATCAAAATTTCTGTGACCACATATTGTTTCCATACAACTTCAGGTGAGGGTCTTACTGTGTTGTGTCCATTCACTTATGAGTGTAATTGATAAGTTACTGACACATATATATATACATGTGCAGCTACCACTGGATTCTGTTGGATATTCAAATTGATAAGGGAAGAGTTGATGCCTTCGACCCATTATCGAGACCCTTGGAACAGTTCCAAAGCCTGCAGGACATGCTCCAAGGGTAATTTCAATCATTCTTGCGCTCTATCGGTCTCTTTCGATGATTTTCTGATATATCAATTAATGAAAAACTTAGCAAATCATTTTCCTTGTCGGGCAGGGTTTGGAAGCGGTTCAAGTGCGTGACTCCCGGTATCCGGCATGAGAAGCTGACCTTTAGAGCGGCTCAGGTAAGTAGTAGTATGATATACTTCTATTTTCAATACATTTGTAATGCTAGATTATTATTTTGATTATATATATTCTATTCTCGTAAAGTGCGACCAACAGCCACGGGGGACGCATCTATGTGGATACTATGTTTGCGAGACCATTCGCACGTTTACCTCTGAGCACAAGGATTACAGATACGATGTAAGCAATAAACATTCACACCTCTATTTTTACTCGTCATTCTTTGTTATCATGATTGATATTCATATTCATCTCCTCTTCTTATATAGTACACGGCCATGCGGGAGAAGTACCTACCAGAGCAACGCGCGATTGCTGTTGCAGAGGAGCTAGCGGCCTTTCTGAGGATAGAAGCTATAGACGACAAAGGACGATTTAGTGTAGCTAGGGGCCATTACTGATGTTGGTCCATGTAATCGAATAGACGGGCTCTTGTCCCGATAATTCTGATCTCCATATAATTGTATATATATGCTCGCTTGTAAGATAAGTTAATCTTATATATATGCATAAACTAATTCCCGAACACCAAGGCACCAAACGGGGCATCACGTTAATCCCCCACGTAAAACCCTAAAACCCCTAAACCCTAAAACCCTAAAGCAAAAAACAAAAATCTGCAGATGCCCTTTAGTCCCGGTCTGTGTTACAAACCGGGACTAAAGGTCCTGGCCCTGATTCGCTCCGAGGTGCCCACGTGGACACCCTCCAGTCCCGGCTGGTAAGCGGGCCGGGACTAAAGGTTCAGGCTTTAGTCCCGCGGCTGGGGTCCTGGTTTACAAACCGGGACTAAAGCCCCTTACGGGCCGGGACTGGAGGCCCCGTCCCCACTAGTGTGTTTTACCTTTGTGAAGCAAATGTATCTAGATATCTTTCAGTGTGTAGGTTCACTCGAATATACACATTAAAAAGTGCCTAGATACATTTGCTGCATAAGCATAAATCATCTTATATTTTGAAATGGAGAGAGTAGTATGCCAATTGACAGAATGGATAGGATAGACTTGCACAAAGAGTAGACTTTCTGCAGAGGTTCAGGAGAATTCACGTGTAAGTCTAGTCCTAGGAACTAACGATCGAGCAAATAAAATATTGCCACTATGCATATATAGATAATTCATCACCGTCTCACGCTACGATCGCATTGTAGAGAATGAACTTTTTATCGCTTCTCTTTTGCTTTCTAAGCGACACGCGATGTGCGTGGAGAAACCAACTCACTTCTTTCGTCTCCTAGGCCGCGCCTGCGGGAGCGCTAGAGTGTGTGCGGATCAGGAGCATGTTCCCATTTAATTTGGACTGGCCGTCGTCCGGAACACTCACTCAAAAGTCAAAAATTAAAAGTGGTGCCTGCGACACTTCAAAAATAATGGTGCCTGCTTTTGACACTACATGGTACTCCAGTTTCAATTAAAATCAATGTTTATTTAGTTTGTAAGAGTTTGATTTTGATTAAACCCAAATCAAAAAAATGGAGAACCTATTATAGTTGTTGCTTTAATTCTGTCTATAGATTTTGCAACACTTAACGCCTCTCATCAGAAGTAATGCGCACTATATTTTGGCGTAGATAGAGTATTTGTTTATATACGTTGCAGTAGGTACCCACTATTAACTTGGTCTTACGGGGATCAGTTAGATCGTGGTGCTAGGGTCTAAATCTCCCCAGGAATAATGTGAACTACTCTCATATGTAAATAATCATGATAAAATAAATAAAGTATGCAGAATTAAACAAGTACAAGTGCAAATCCACACTAGGGGTTGAAATTACAGCAAGATGGATGAGGGGATTATTAATGATGATGGTCTTGATGATGAAGGGCGCTGTCGGAGCCTCCAAGATCTGACATGCATTGGAGATAGGTGCCCTCTTGAGAATTCGCCCTCCAAATCACTTTCTTGGGTAAATTTAGGTGTTTTGTGGCTTCTTTGTGCGTTTATCTTCTTATCTGGTTACACAGGATGAAAATATTTGAAGAGGTGGTTCCAACATACCATGGTAGGGCGGCGCGCATGACGACTCCTAATAGTACCATTGGTCATTAAGCCTATAGTGAATGTGATTTCACGAATTTCCTTCTTGGCTTGACTCCTAGGTGCAAGGATATTGTATATATGGAAGGCATTTATTGGTTCCCATCCCACAAATTTTTGTTAAAAAATGATCAGTTTAATTTATTTGGCCATCAACCTTTATTTATGAGCTACTGTTAGATTCATAAGAAAAGGTGCACACGGGCAAGGTAAACTAACAAAATCCTAACACTACTAATGCCAAAACATAAGAAAAACATGATGCAAAATACACTCATCAACATCCCCAAGCCTAGGCTCTTGCTCATCCCCGAGCAACTTAGCAGCCGAGAGAACATGGTTATCATGTTCATGAAGCTCCAGTCGTCAATAAATGGGGGCATTGGAGCAAATGATAATACAGAAGACATACATAATACATGGATTCTACCACACTTCCAAAAAATAACTGCTCTAGAAGGCTTTCACACTTTTAGCACTATCGTTGTGTGAAGAATAATCAACAACATGACATAAACCATCAAGTTCAATTGAACAAGCTTTGTGAGGAAATCTTAAACATATTTAGAGCTTGGAACATCCCCTTGTAATTCAATACTTTGAAATTGTTACTTTTGTTTATTCTCACAATAACAAACATCTCTATTCACCCATAGAACAATAGTTTAAATCATTTTTGAGGGCTGAGCCATGAACTAGACATGATTAGTTCTCAGGGGAAGTCATATGGAGATCAAACAAGAGACAACTTGAAAACCGAGTATAAAGAAATTTACGGTCTGTGATTTGAGTATCTACATCAAGTTATACTCATTCTAAGTGTTAACAATCACTTGGTTTTTGCTTGTTTCTTTCTTCCAAATTTCAACTTGGGTAATCAAACCAACGATCTACAACATGGAACCAACAACCTTACACAGGTCCCATTAGATTTAGTGCTGGGGGAAACACCACAAGCTTTTAACTTAAGTTGTCTGCATGACCGTGGATGGGGAATTGCCACCAAGAAGGCAAGCGGTCAACTTAAATAAATGGCGCACTCACCAGTTCCCCGGTTCCCAATACGGGTGTATGATATCCCCCATGCGGGACGTTGTGCCTTCTCCATGCTGGCGTCAATGCTACTATGTGTTATTGCTTCTATTTAACCCCCTCTCACTGGAGAGTCACCAGTCTCTACTGGTGATTGCCTAGCTACGGTGATGCCTGTCGAGCCCAATCCATGGCCATAGATTTGGCATCGCATTACTTGAGAGCTTGTGCTGCTCAAGATCTTTGTCTTCCTCTGATCATGGAGGATCTTTCCCCGCCTCAGTGCGGCAACAAGGCGCTTATGTTGGCCCAAGTGTCCTAGTCCCCAGTGCCGACAGATGCGGTTGGACCGGAGAAGAAACTTTGACGTAGATGTGCTTGGACTTGATCGCGTTTTTGTGACTGTTGTAGACTTGTAGTGCACTTTATATTAAAATCATGGATCCAGTTGTATTATTTTTCATGAAGGTCCTCCTTGTAAAAGTATGTCCACCGCCTGATTAACTCGGCGAGGGAGGCGAGCAGGAGAGAAGAAAGGTAGGGCAGGGAGAATGTCTCGATATGTGCCAGAAATGACCCACCTGTGCGCTGGTGCTCCCACAGTGGGGTCTATGACTCAGTGTCCGCATGGGAGTGCTAGACACATTATAGAGAGCCTGGTGAGAATTTGTTTCACCACCGGCGTCGCAATACTCTTGTTGAAAGTGCTATTGTTGGCAAGATGCCTAGAGGAATCCAGCCCGTGAAAAAAAATAGGAGCTTTGACACCTTTGGGACAAGAAGTTCATTCACTCAAAATAAGGACGTCGGAAGAGTACCAAATATATATATACGTCTTATAAATACTTTTTCTCATCTCTTAATCCTCCAGTTTGTGTTCTTTAACTGTAGGTTCCCATATAATTTACCATACTAATTTACCGTGTGTTTAAATTACTCGATTTCTATAGTGACAACATACTCCTTAATTTTTTATATGAGAAAAAGACACACGTGCGTGCGTCCTTGGGTGATACTACTATACATGATACGCGTCGCCTAGGTACGTTGGTCCCGTTGGCCGGCGGAGCTAGCCGTGGAGTGCTTGGACGGACGCCGCCGGCCTGCATATATACCTCTTCTGAAAACGCCAACGATAGAACGTATGCGTTACCTGCAGGTTTTGGGTGAGGTGAGGACGACCGACGACGAGGTGCACCCATCTGCCGCCGACCAGGCCTGATTTCCGGGTAACCGCCGGGTCAGCTCGTTAGAAAAAAATCGGAATCAGACGAATCAGTGCACTGAGCTCTCGCCGGCGGCCGTCGCTGAGGTGCTGAACGGAAACAAATATCAGCGGCGGGTGGGTGTCGCTTTTCCTCAACAGCGCCACCTACAGTCAGTGGTATGAACGCGAGCAGTCACCCATGCTCTAGCGATTTACAGGACGACCGTTCGCTCTAGCGAACCGATTCATGTAATATCATATTTGCGTGTTATGAGATGTTATATTTATGTTTTGTATATGAAGATTTCTCATCAATCTTTTTAGTTGGTTTATAACTCTGTAGAATAGGAAACTCTTGTTTTGTGTATTTTTTTGTTTAAGAAATCTTTCAAAATTCAAAATTCAAACGAAGCGAGATTTTTTCTAGTGTTAATATTGAGTCATGTTTATTAGGACTTGATGCCCATATAAATACTTATCAAAACACATAATAAAATCTCATCAATATTGAGTCATCTATCTTGTTTTTAATGTCACCATAACTTTATGAGAGAGTACACAAGTGAACCCATTAACCTCGGTCTATTTTAAATCATAAGAAACATCTTTTACTTGCTTTTACTTGCCTTTATATTTTTGGCACTAATTAAATTCAAAAATACCAAAAACATATTTATCTTTTGCAACTACAAACAAAACTCAAAAATATCTTCACTTTATGTATTAGTTTACATTATAGCCTTAGTTTACTTTTTTGTCTTTTACTTTTAGTTATTTATTTTATTTTGTTTTATTTATACCGAAGCCTTGTGCAGGACAACCACATGGTGGAGTTGAGGGTACAAGACAAAGAACTTGTTTTGCATGTTGCTAGACAAGGCTTGAAGAAACTAACCAACTATTCCCCGAGAGTTTGATATAAACCCCGAGTCACCCTTGAGGGAGAAATTTTCTTGCTACATCACTCTATATTTAGAGGCCCAACGAATTGGCACACTTACTTAGTATCGTCAAGACTATTTTCTGGCGCCGTTGCCAGGAAACAAAGGCTAGTGTTCACAACTTCAATTTCAATGGGCATGAGATTTTTTTTGGCGCCACAAGACTTCTTTCAGCTCCTTGCAATTTCCTAATCTTGGGAAGGTTGCACCGTTGTGAGTTCTTCTCGTCCTTTTATATTTGCAAAGTATTTATCTTTGTTTTGTTTTGTCTTTTTAGTTTTTTTAGTTATTTATTTTTAGTTTTGTCTTTACTTTTTCTTATACACAAAAAACCATAAAGCAAAATAGTGGGATACCACGGGGTATACCTACACATGCCTAACATCGTTTGACAACCATTAAGAGCGCAGTCCACCCCCACCTTCTTCGAATCAAACACCACCATCCACTGACACAAACCCACCACACACGCATGCTCCTCTCTCTCACCCCAGATCCCCCACCACCATCGTCCATCTCTTCCTGATTCCTCTCTGATGACAGCAATGCAAACACCCAGCAGGTGGGCCGCGCCACCCCTGGCCTCTCACATGGATCCCTTCACCAGCATGCTCCTCCTCTGCCACCATTGACTCCGACGCCACCCTAGTTCCCTGACCACTGGGAATGTGGTGGTCACCAGCCGAGCGTCGGTCTGGTGCAGGGCGTCCGACCTGGGGCGGGTGCTTCTTCGCCTGCACGGCTACCTGCATCCGCGCATCTGGATTTCTCCCTAGCTCGTCCTGGCCGTATTCCTGGCGGTATAACGGGAATGAGGTGGGGTAGCCTATGCGATGCCTAGCGGACAGGTGCTGAATTAGAAAGAGCAGGGTTGTCTCATGTGCGGTCGTTGGGCGCCTCCTCGTCTAGTTGTCTTCAACTGCTACAGGCAGGATGATCTCTACGAACGCTTCTATTTCTTGTAGACAGTGTTGGGCCTCCAAGTGCAGAGGTTTGTAGAACATCAGCAAGTTTCCCTTAAGTGGATCAGCCAAGGTTTATCGAACTCAGGGAGGAAGAGGTCAAAGGTATCCCTCTCAATCAACCCTGCAATTAAGATACAAGAAGTCTCTTGTGTCCCCAACACACCCAATACACTTGTTAGATGTGTCGGTGCACTAGTTCGGCGAAGAGATAGTGAAATACAAGTAATATGGATGATTATGAGTGGTAAATGCAATTTAAAATAAAAATCACTGCGAGCAAACATGTAGCATAACTGGTTGTAAACGGTGTTTCAATGCTTAGAAACAAGGCCTAGGGATCATACTTTCACTAGTGGACACTCTCAACAAAGATAACATAATTGAACACATAAATATCATTGTTCACTATGCTACACTGAACTACTCTCTGGTTGGATAACAAACACTAATCATGCGTAGGGCTACCAAGCACTCCTTAAAGTTCGCATTCCCCAATCTAGATTACCCCACACTGTCACCTTGAGTGCACTAGACAGTTCCAGACAAACACCAATTATTCCTAGAGACATCCAACTCAAATTATAACTCATGATAAGTATAACTGTAAAATTTAGCCTAAGAGACACACATAATGCGCACACTGTCACCTTCACATCATGGGACAAGGTGTCTCCAGAGATTACCAGAACAAAACCACTTGAGTAGCATAATAGATGAAGAGTAACATCTACCAACTCAACTAGATACAAAGCTCATGATCACAAAAAGATCACACCTATTATCGCCACATTTTGGCCAAATGAGGAGATGGGCCGTAATCAAGATGGGCTTGGAGGCTGGATCGGCCTTGCGCGTGGATTTGGGCTAATTGCCCGTGTATCTGTATATTATGATAGATTACGTTTCGGTTTAAACAAGAGATAGAGTTGTTAGGTTTATTCCAAAGATAGAAAGTCTCCGGACTATAAATGTGTACCTAGGGTTATTGAGAAAGGAGGACGATCACGTTCACAACAAACACAATCTCGGCGCATCGCCACCCCTTGTTTCGAGGGTTTCTTTCAGGTAAGCGTCGTGCTTCCTAGATCGCATCTCGCGATCTAGGCAGCATCTGCTTATGTGTTATTTGGTGTTGCTCGTACTGAAGCCTTGTTGATGGCGAGTAATACTGTTATCATAGATCTGTTTGGGCTAGCATCGGTGCTTTTGGTTATGTTTGCTTAGTCATGCTGCCCCTAGAGATCTCGCTGCCTTTGCACCTATTTTGGGTGTAAGGGCAGCATCTTGCTTGATCTTTATTCAGTCGATTCAATCTGTCATAGTTGTTCCTTGTTCTCCAAGGATTAGTTTGATATCCGCATGGTTAGGCCTCACAAACGGGTTGAACGATCCAGTAGTACGTAAGGATATGGTTTGCCAATTCGAGAGGAGTTGTTCCGGGAATTGACTCTACGTTGGTTTTTTGGCCTCCTCTAGGGTTAGTTTTCTGTTATCTTTCGTATCTACCAGGCTCAATTACGTGTGGGATGTTCCAATTATGTGGTGAAAGCGTTAAACTGTCGTAGATCGATTTGACTTGTATTGATAAAGCAAAACCCCATGTTATCGTAGATCCAATGCAGATCCATGGGACAATCGGCTACATGAGCCGATTCACAGGGAAACCTGAGAGCCGATCGAGGCTCGTATTTAATGTTTACGTGTCTGCCATGCAGGAAACTAATCGAAGCAATCCATCACCTTCCTGATCAGGTATAGGTCAGGTGGCACGCCCTTGCATCAGCCAGGACGTGTGCCGGAGTTTTGCGGGCCGTTGCCCGAGGGACCAGGGCCCACCAGCAGTTCTGGGAGCCTCCCGGCTCTTCGTGTTGCTCGTCGCTGCTCGCCGGTGGGTTTTGACAGGCAACACATTCTGGCACGCCCGGTGGGACACTCAACAACATCTGCATCAACATCTGACGCTGCGATGGGGGACAGACCAATCACGTACGACGATCTGCCTGATGAGCACAAGAAGAGGTATGATGATATCAAAGCTCTCTTCGAAGCCGATCTCATTGGCTCTTTTGAGAGGACCCGTAAGCATGGCATCAGGTGGAAAGGGTTCTCACCCGAAGGCGCTCTCGATGAGGTGGATCTGTCTGTTCCTTCAGAGGATCGCACCAGAGCTCTGCGACAGGAAGTCAATTACATGGTGGCTCATTCTCTTCACCGCCATTCTGAGAGCCTGGTGAACGCTTTCGAGCGCGTCGCGGTTCGCGTGGTTCAGGAGATCATGAAACATCAGTACTCTCCGTCGGGGCCTACCCTAGGGACTCACCAGGGAGAAAGACCGCTCCAGACCAGGCCACAGCTACCATTCACGCTTGCAGCTCCGGAGCCACCGGGGTCACCGGCGTACGTCGTCTACAAGATTGGAGGTGATCCTGGCGATTACCAATTCCTGTTTGAACCACCTAAAGAAATCCCACATGGATATGTGTGCACATACGTGCCGGACTGCAACAGCCTGACGCGCACGAACCAGATTGCAACCGCAGGGATTTCTGGGGCAGGTGTTTCTGGAGTAGGGATTTCGGGAGCAGGGATGTCCGGGATGGACGCTGATAAACAGGCGTGGCTAGCTAAGTATGCCACCGGAACGATTCATGAGAATTTAGCCCCTGCAGCTCAAACGGTGGAGCAAATCAGTACCATCTTGAGAGACCAGTTCGGCTTCGTGCCGAAGAGGAGAACAATCGGCTATTCCAAGCCGTACCCCAACGAGTATGATCTGATTCCGCTTCCACCCAAGTATCGGCTCCCTGAGTTCTCAAAATTTAATGGTTCAGAAGGGTCTAGCTCGATCGAGCACGTGAGCCGATATTTGGCACAGTTGGGCATGATTTCAGCATCGGATCAGTTACGCGTAAGGTTCTTTGCGCAATCTCTGACAGGACCAGCTTTTGGGTGGTACACCTCGTTGCCACCAGATTCGATCCGGACCTGGAAGCAGCTGGAAGAACAGTTCCATATTCAGTATCATTCAGAAGCTACCGAGGCTGGCATTGCCGATCTGGCGCAGGTGCGGCAGAAGCGGGGAGAAACGGTAGCCGAGTATATTCAGCGTTTCAGGATTGTCAAGAACCGATGTTATTCGGCTCGTTTAACTGAGAAAGAAGCAGTCGAGCTGGCCGTGTTGGGTCTCTCAGCACCGATCAAGGATCTGGCTTTCCAAGTAGAATACAATTCACTGGCGCACATGGTCCAGAAACTGACAATGTATGAGCAGCGCCACCCTGAGTTGTACCAAGACAAGTTCAAACGTCCGATAGGCCTGGTCGATACAGAAGAAGAGGATCTTGTAGAAGACCAGGAGATAGCCGTGGCTGAATGGGCTCGGGGAGCAGATCCTGTGTCCTGCAAATGGGTGAAACAGCAAGGGCCTGCAAAAGGGTTCGACTTCGATGTAAGCAAAGCTGAGCAGATATTCGATTTACTGCTGAAGGAAAAGCAGCTGAAGTTACCCGAAGGCCATAAAATCCCTACGGCGCAAGAGATGAACGGGAGATCATACTGCAAGTGGCATCACTCGTTCACCCACACCACCAATGATTGCAAAGAGCTACGTTGGCAGATCCAAACGGCGATAGAACAGGGCCGTCTGATCCTTGGGCAGTTCGCCATGAAAGTGGACACAAACCCGTTTCCTGGCATCAACATGGTAGAGCACAGCCACTCCACGAGGCGTCAGCTAGATTTCTCGTTCGATATTAACATGGCAGGGCCGGTGTACCACCATGGCAAGTATAAGGAGGAAAGCGGCCACTCCCGGGGCAAAGAAAAGGAAGAGGCCGGTCCACGCGACCGGCCCCGTTATGATGATAGGCGGTATATAACCGAGGAACAAGTGAGAAGCGTGCGATATCAGAAGCCACACTCCACGCATCTCCTTAACAAGTATGAGCGTCAGTATGACCGACGTCGGCAGTACGACAGAGATGATGAAAGAGATCGTCGGACCGACGCATACGATGGGAGATACCGTCGGCATGATAGAGATGATGAAGGATATGAGCACCGCGCTAGGGGAAGGTCAAAGGAAAAGGAAGGCGTGGATAAACATTGGGATTGTCCTTTCTTCAAGTACTGTTGGGATGCGGGAATGAGCCGATTGCCTACAGTCGACAACTGCCCGGAATGTGGACAGCAGAAGGATGACACAGGTCCAGTTTCAGTGTTCAAGCGTCTAGGGCCTCTCCGGCCTCAGAACAGACAAGAGGAGTCATCTCGAGCAAAAGATCTCGAGGAGTCAGAGGATGAAGAAGAAGATAGATATCACCGGCCAAGGTGGTGTCCCGATGGACTCAGACACACCCAAAAGCGTAGAGTTCAGCGGCTACGTAGCTTGGAGG
Organism: Dactylis glomerata; assembly: GCA_007115705.1. Taxonomy (NCBI): domain Eukaryota; kingdom Viridiplantae; phylum Streptophyta; class Magnoliopsida; order Poales; family Poaceae; genus Dactylis; species Dactylis glomerata. Next base: position 27,082 of record QXEO01000091.1, read on the forward strand.
AAGCCGAAGCGCAGTACCTCCACACTTTAAGGAAAGCCCGGCCTGATCTGGCCGTGAAAATTCAGCAAACCTTGGAGACGGAGGCCCGTCCAAAAAAGAAAGAGTGGCGCCCCAAACCAGTAAAAGCCGATGCGAAGACATCGGCTGGCACAAACATGGTGTTCATACTTCCGTCAGAGTTTTGCGCTCCAAGAACCGAAGAACTCCCAGTGGCACAGTTTGACTGCGGCCCACGGCCGGTTATCTTTGAAAAGCCACGGGAGAAGGGCTACAAACATCTGAAAGCCCTGTACCTGAGAGGTTATATCAATGGGCAGCCTGTCCGCAAGATGTTGGTTGACACCGGAGCGGCAGTCAATATAATGCCATACTCCATGCTGCGGCGTTTGGGACGCTCCACTGCAGATCTGATCAAAACCAACGTCACGCTAAGCGACTTCAACGGCCAAGCTTCAGAAACGCAAGGCGTTCTGAACGTGGATCTGACCGTGGGTAGAAAAACCATCCCTACGTCGTTCTTCATTGTTGACAGCAAAAGCACCTACGCTGTCTTGCTGGGAAGGGATTGGATTCACGCTAACTGCTGCATTCCATCCACGATGCACCAATGCCTGATACAGTGGGATGGAGATGAAGTGGAGGTCATTCATGCAGATGATTCGATCGAGATCTCAATAGCTGGCATGAACATTTGGGACGCAGAAGACCAAGAGCCGATCTCTGGAGTCAGTCTAGACGGCTGTGAGCGCATTGAAGCTACAAAAAACGGGGTGAGGCTGGTCTTATCCACTGGCCTGACAGAGTAGCAAAGCCCACGATTGTGCGTGGTAAGGCCGATCCCTGCGATCGGCCACAAAAAATAAAAAGCAGTGATCTTACGACAAGCATGTCATGTAGTCGTAGTAGGGAGATTCCCTACCATTGTAGAGCACAAATAAGTTGTAAACCTTCCTTGAGTAATGCAATCAAAAAGGGGGCCGATTCCGGCAATCGGCCCAAATTATCTTTGTTATCCTCACCAAACTTTTGGCCTGTGTTCAGCATCGATTTAGCAGGTGACGGAAAGCTGGGGTATGGGTTTACATCCGCTGATGAGCTAGAGGAGATTGACATCGGTCCTGGGGATAAGCCACGACCGACATTTATCAGCAAAAAGTTAGATCCGAATCTGCGGGGTCCGATGATAGCTTTGTTGAAAGAATATCCAGATTGCTTTGCCTGGGACTATACGGAGATGCCCGGGTTAGACAGGAGCATCATTGGGCATCGGCTCCCGCTTAAAAAAGGGTTTCGGCCATTCCAGCAGCGAGCACGACAGATGAAGGCCGAAATTTTAGAGGAAGTCAAGAAAGAGATCGAGAAAATGTTGAAAGCTGGGTTCATCAGGCCATGCAGGTATGCTGAGTGGATTTCTAGTATCGTACCTGTAGAGAAAAAGGATGGCCGATGGCGTGTTGCCATAGATTTTCGGGATCTCAATAGAGCCACTCCAAAGGATGAGTATCCGATGCCGGTAGCAGAGACATTGATCAACGCAGCTGCTGGTCATAAGGTCTTGAGCTTTATGGATGGCAATGCCGGTTACAATCAAATTTTTATGGCTCCAGAAGATATACACAAGACTGCATTCAGAGTCCCAGGTTCGGTGGGGTTGTTTGAATATGTAGTCATGACATTTGGACTGAAGAATGCCGGCGCCACATACCAAAGAGCCATGAATTACATTTTCCATGATCTAATCGGCAAGCTGGTGGAGATTTATATTGATGACGTGGTAGTCAAGTCTGCTTCAGTACAAGGACACTTGGACGATCTGCGACGCGTCCTGGACCGAACCAGAAAATTCGGGCTACGGATGAATCCAAAGAAGTGTGCCTTCGGTGTGACGGCCGGTCAGTTCTTGGGTTTCTTGGTCCATGAACGCGGAATTGAGATCGGCCTGAAAAGTCAGGAGGCAGTGCGAACAATGAAGCCACCTACCACGAAGAAAGAACTGCAGTGTCTCATCGGCAAAATCAACTTCGTCAGAAGGTTCATCTCCAATCTGTCAGGAAGAATAGAGCCGTTCATGGGACTGGTGAAAATTAAATCTGATGAGGAGTTCCGCTGGGGGACAGAACAACAACGAGCCTTCGACGAGATCAAAGAATATCTAACGAAGCCGCCAGTGTTGGTTCCACCGCAGCAGGATAGGCCATTCTACATTTACTTGTCGGTGGCTGACACGTCCATCGCCTCGGTGGTGGTGCAAGTTTATGATGGTCTGGAGCGAGTTGTGTTTTACATCAGCAGAAGGATGCTGGATGCAGAGACAAGGTATCCTGAGATCGAGAAGTTATGCCTCTGCCTATTTTTCACCTGCACCAAGCTGCGACACATCTTGCTGTCAGCAGAGATTATCATCATATGCAAATCAGATGTCATAAAACATATGCTGTCGGCTCCTGTGTTGAAAGGCCGACTCGGCAAATGGATGTTTGCATTATCGGAATTTGATATCCGGTATCAACCCGCCAAAGCGGTTAAGGGACAGGCGTTGGCCGATCTTATTGCTGAACGAATCAACACTGATATAGCAGCACTGTCTGTACGTGCATGGGCTATGTTTTTCGATGGATCGGCTTGTGATGATGGTTGCGGCATCGGCATTCTACTCGTGTCGCCCCGGGGGGCAACATATTCCTTCTCCATCAGGCTATCTACCCCTTGCACCAATAATGTCGCTGAGTATGAGGCAATACGCAAGGGAATGGAGTTGCTCATTGAAGCCGGAGCAGAAGCAGTGGAACTTTTTGGAGACTCCAAATTGGTGATTTCCCAACTCACGGACGAATACAAGTGTGAGAGCGAGTCACTCTTCCCATTATGGTTGCAATGCCGTGAGCTGATGGCACAGTTCAGGTATCTAAATTTTAACTGGATCCCGCGGTCGCAGAATACCGAGGCGAATGATCTTGCACAGATGGCTTCAGGCTACAAGGACATAGCAGATGGAACTGATGTTCAGGTACAGTTCCTGGAGGCGGACGACTGGAGAGCCGATATCTTCAATTACTTGAAAGATTCGGCTCGGGGGGCACCTAAACGGATAAGGTACAAGGCCATGAAGTATGTGCTTATTGGGGATGACATGTTCTACAGGACTTTGGAAGGGTTACTGCTCAAATGTCTGGGGCCAACCGAGGCAAATCGGCTTCTACACGAGGTACACGAAGGCGCCTGTGGAACTCACCAATCGGCTCACAAGATGAAATGGTTGATCAGGCGATCAGGGTTTTATTGGCCCACCATGCTTGAGGACTGTTTTAAGTACTATAAAGGGTGTCAAGCATGTCAGAAATTCGGGAAGATTCAGATGGTACCTGCATCAGCGATGAACCCCATCATCAAGCCTTGGCCATTCCGAGGTTGGGGCATGGATATCATTGGCAAGATCAATCCTCCATCAAGCAAAGGCCACATGTGGATTTTGGCCATTACGGATTATTTCACTAAATGGGTGGAAGCCGTCCCTATGAAGTCAGTAAACTCGAAGGATGTTATCAATTTCGTGAAAGAACATGTCCTTCATAGATTCGGGATTCCCCAAACTATCACGACCGATGGAGGTTCGGTCTTCATTTCTCACGAGTTTAGAGAGTTCTGCGAGGACACGGGAATTAAGCTGATCCGATCATCTCCATACTATGCTCAAGCAAATGGGCAAGCTGAAGCGTCCAATCAGAGCCTTATCAAGCTGATCAAGAGAAAAATCGACGAGCACCCTAGGCGTTGGCACGAGGTTTTGTCAGAAGCTTTGTGGGCTTATCGCATGTCATGTCATGGAGCGATAAAAACCTCGCCATACCATCTAGTCTATGGACAAGAAGCCGTATTGCCATGGGAGATTACGGCTGGATCGAGACGTGTCACTTTTCAGAACGATCTAACAACTGAAGAATATGCAGCCCTGATGAGTGACAGTGTTGAGGATTTAACTGAACTTAGGCTGTGGTCGCTTGAGAAAATTAAAGAGAACAAAGCCAAGGTAGCTCGTGCATATAATAAGAAGGTGAGACCAAAGGAGTTCCACGTTGGTGATCTGGTATGGGAAGCTGTATTGCCATTGGGAACTAAGGATGCAGCATACGGTAAATGGTCTCCAAGTTGGCACGGGCCATACAGGGTCGACCAAGTTTTAAGGGGCAACGCGTACATGCTTGAGGAGCTGGACGGTGTGAAATTCCCAGTGGCTGTTAACGGTCAGCATCTCAAGAAATATTTCCCAAGCATGTGGGATGATGGACAGTGAAATATGGGGGCCGATACATGAAATCGGCCAGTAAAAAAATATATCCAGATTAATATTTCCCAAGCATGTGGGATGATGAACAGTGAAATATGAGGGCCGATACATGAAATCGGCCAAATAAATAAAAAACAATGCACAGCCATCGACTCTCGAGGTTCAGACTGTTACGAGCAGGTGTCAGGTTACATGAATAAGCTACTGAAGGAATGCCTCGAAGGCACGGAGGGCGTCAGCACGGACACGATCCACCTCGGCGATCTCGGCTTCGTCATCATCATCCTTGCCCGTCACTAGCTGCTTGCTCAGGGCACGTATTTCTGCCAGATCAGTCTTCAGTTGAGCTTTGAGGCCTTCTGCTTCGTCTTGGGAGCGGGCGATGAATGCTTCCTTGTCATGAATGTGCTTTTTAGTCGCCCGGACCTTCTCTTCGAGATCTTCCAATTCCTTTTTTAAGGATGCAAGCTCGGCGGTGCTGACAGAGGTGTCAGTTTTGGCATCCAGAGACGCCTTTTTCTCATTGAGCCGCTGACATTTGGCTGCAATATCGGCCTTCAGTGGGAGTTGGGCGTGGCGTAGATTGATCCTCTCACGAGCCAACTTCACCCTTGACCCGTAGAAAGACAGAGTCACAACTGGCCAAAGCTTCACCTGCAATGCTACCGGGAGTTGGTCCTTGATTTCGTCAAGAACACTCTTCACCTCTTCAGAACCCTCGACCAACTTCTCGATTGGGGAGGACAGCAAGGCTTTGAGACGCTGGAATTGAGGTAGAACAGCGCTTGCTCGTGGTTCATCGTTGGCGGCAGAGGGAGCTGGTTCGATGGATTCAGGGTCGAACGTCAGCAAGCCTGAGATATCACAACCCTGGCAGGCAGAAGTGGCGTCAGTATGCGTCAAACAGGGAAGGATGAGTCGAAAGAAGCGAACATACCTCTCCTGAGATCAGGGGGATAGCCGACGGCGAGACAATCGGCTCGTGTGTTGTTGCTGAGGGCTTGGCCAGATTGGCAACCGTTTCATCTACACCTTCAGGGATTACTAGATCCAGGCTTGCGGAAGGCATCGGCACTTCCCCGACTTTCCCACTAGAAGTGTCATTCGTCTGCATGAAAGGTGCTTAGCCGATGTGAATAGCAATGAATCGGCATAAAAAAGGAGTGGTAAGAGTATGGAGGATAATTACTTTCGAAGCCTCCTGGCTCGAAGAAGAAGTTTGCAGTCCCTTGCGAGCCCTCTTGGGGCTCACAGCTTGCCCCGCCTCGACTGCTGCTCGGGGGGCAACAGGTTCAGGAACAGGCCTTTTCCTGGAAGCCGATGGTGGCACATCTGGCTGGCTCGCTGTGGTGGTTCTCTCAGAGTCTGCTGAGCTTGAATCTCCTCGATTGGATTGTGTTTCCTCGCTGGAGGTGTCTTCGATGGAGACCTGTAAGAAAGGGAGAGTTGGTAAGCACAAGCATGTTTACAAAGATAAATGAGATCAACCAAGGCATGAATCAGCGTACGTGCGAGCTCTCTGGAGAAGGGCTCCGGCGCCTCAAAGTTTTTTTGGCCACTACCTTCCTCACCGCCGTTCTTGTTTTAGTTGGAACTCGGGAGGCAGCTGACCCGGAAGTTGCTTGGCTCTTGGAAGCCGATTTTGGTGATATCGGCTGGTTCTGCATCACGACCTGTTTCAAAGGTGGCGAGTTTTTGTAGAAAAGGACCACAGGAGCTGGTGGGAGGAATTCGAAGGGGGAGCCATCCTCGTTAGTAGGTTCTGGACCATCTTGTTGCTGCAAGGAGACAGAGCAGGATATTAAAAGAATCGTCGTGAGCTGCATCAAGAAAATTTACAAGTAGCAGTACCTGTTCTACGGGGATGTCATATTCAGCATCGAGCTGTTCCAGCAATGGTCCCAGAGCTCTCCTGAAGGCATGAGTCTTCCACATCGACCACCAGTTCTCAAAACCATCGGTTGATGAAGCGAAAGTGAGGTTGTTAGGAATTGGGATGGTCAGAGCATCGAAGAAAGAATAACACCTCTGACTGGTGAGAGGATCGGGCAGGTCAGCTCTGCTCTCTGTGAGGTGGTGGAGAAAGAAATGAGGAGGTACTTGCCCAAGGCCAAATTGCCGAGCTGCTACGACCGGCTGGTAGAACTCGTATCCAGGCTTGATTATTCTGTTGGATGTGCTCATGCCAACTGGGAGGAAGCAGGGACGGATCACGGTGGAGAATAGCTGCCGAGTGCTAGTGTCATCGGCAAAGTTGTCCAGCCTGAAGGAGATTGGATTTTCAAAATTTTCCGATTCCTCCGTGTAAGGAAAGAAGATAGGATTGTCCAGGCCTTGGAAGAAAATGCTGAACCACTTGGATGCTTCATGAGGGATCAGTTTACTACCCGCTCAGACTATACAGAGCTTGGCCGTAGCTGGTGCATCGGATCTGCTTCCCTTTGGCATCTGGAAAGGTGCAACTTGCCAAAAGGGGGAAGTTTGGGATATGGTTTTGAAAGTACAGCTGAGCCCATAGTTGAATAAACCACCAAGGACCTCCTGTTTTGACTGCTATGTGAGAGGATAGTTTGACAGACATCAACTGGAGATATCGATAGACTTCTCCAAGGAACAGTTTGCCGATGCCAAGTTGAGTGCCTCTGGCAAGTTCATAGGCCAAGGAGAGGTAATTCTTGGTTGGGGCAAGGGAAGGGCCACAGAATATGAAATGTTCCAGCCAGAAATTGAGGAAGGCCGTGTGTTCTTTCTCTGTGACAGGGCCCTTAGTTTTCATGTGGCTTCGAAGATAAGCACCCCAGTTCGTGCAATCTGTTTTGGAAGAAAGCTTGAAGGGGACTTTTGGCAGCATAAAAGAAGAGGGGCTGGGTGATGTGACGTCTAGACCAGTAATCATCACCACGTCTAACAGAGTTGGTGTCATGGGGCCATGGCCGAACATGAAGCAGTTCAGAGCATCAGACCAGAAGTAGCCGATGGTTTTTAGAAGATTTTCATGTTTCTCAAGGGGAGACAATGACAAAGTCAAGGCATCGGCTATTCCCGTGGTTTCCCATTGGGATTGGTAAGTTTTGGCTACCCTACTGTACCAAGAAACCCAATATTTGGGAGGATTAGGCCAGGCTCGTAAGCAGTCGGCCCAAGAATCCAAATCTAAGTTTTGGCTTACGAAGGGGATTCTGTTTGCCTCGCAAGAGATCAGATGGGCAGGACTAGATTCTGTACGGGGGCCAAGGCAGAGAGAATTTGGGAGAGAAGGATGCGGTAGCGGAATGTCTGAAACCTAAAATTTTAATGATGGGATAAAGCATTAATTCAGGTGTTTGCTATTAATTCTAGCACCGAGCTCGGATTGCGAGGAACAGTTAAGGATTACCTTCAGACCGGAGACCGCTGTGTTGGCGCTGGACGATTCCGCCATCTAATTTGCCGGCGGAGATGGATCTATGCGGTGGGGAATCTAGGGTTCGTGTCGCCGTGAGCCCGATTTGTTCAATGAGGCAATTGGAGACCTGAGTTAGCCTTTTTGAAGATGGTTGCAGGTTACCGTTGAAATTGGAAAGTGACCGCTCAGACTTGTCTAAATAAGCGACCGAGTTTGACCTTGCCAACGTTTGTGGGAAAAGCCGATGTGTTGCCATCGGCTCTTTGGGCTTTGACTTGGTTGATCATATCAAGCGTGGTATGGTGAAAGCCGATTCGTTACTATCGGCTTTTGGAACGTTGACCTATTTGACTATCGGCAAAATCAAATTGGGAAAAGCAAGCTTTGTTGATTCCAAAGACGGTTGTTTACAATGAAGCCGATTGCTTACAAAATGGAGATCTACTACTAGTACTACTACTACTAGTTCCTAATCTAGAAGGCGGCGTCGTCGTCGTCGCCGTTGCCATTGCCGCCGCCGTCTTCGCTGTCATCGGCGCTGCTGCCGGCGTAGTCCTCACCGCTGCTGCTGAAGTTGTCAGCGGGGGCCTCCTCGTCCTCGTCGTCATCGTCGGTGTCCTCGCTGGACCCGGCGCGGAAGCGCTTCACTGGCGGGTATTCGTCGGAGGAGGTGTCCTCCTCTGCTTCTTCCTCCTCATCGGAAGAGCCGATGTCCTCGCCCCAGGACACGGTGTCGTCGGCGCTCTCCGCCTCCAGTTCCCCGTCGACGAGGAGTTGGAGGTCCTCCTCGCCGTCGGTCAGGGACTCGTCGTCCTCTGACTGGGCGGCGAAGTCCCAGTCTCTCTCGTCCCACCATTGTGGGGCGAGAGCTTCGTACGCCGCCATTGGCGGGTGCTCCGGCGTCGGCTCCCGGTTGACGGAGTCGGAGGATTGGAAGGAAAGGCCGGATGTGTTGGAGGAAGAAGAGGAGGCCATGGCGGAGGAAGAGGGTTTTTTGGCTATTGGAGAAGAATGAGGATGCAAATGGTTCGGATAGATTTAAATAAGGGGAATAGTGGAAGATGGTTCAATGCCATAGCGGTTTTCGAGAATGTGGTGCCAGAGTTGTCAAATCGTGTACTGCGGAGAAGTTGAGAAGGCGAGGCATCATGATGAGGAGGCGATATGACGGTTTTTCTCTGCAACGCGTGACCCGATGAAGAAAAAACAGAGTGGTTTTGGAATTATTATTGCCAAAACCAGGGGGGCATGTGTTATCGCCACATTTTGGCCAAATGAGGAGATGGGTCGTAATCAAGATGGGCTTGGAGGCTGGATTGGCCTTGCGCGTGGATTTGGGCTAATTGCCCGTGTATCTGTATATTATGATAGATTACGTTTCGGTTTAAACAAGAGATAGAGTTGTTAGGTTTATTCCAAAGATAGAAAGTCTCCGGACTATAAATGTGTACCTAGGGTTATTGAGAAAGGAGGACGATCACGTTCACAACAAACACAATCTCGGCGCATCGCCACCCCTTGTTTCGAGGGTTTCTTTCAGGTAAGCGTCGTGCTGCCTAGATCGCATCTCGCGATCTAGGCAGCATCTGCTTATGTGTTATTTGGTGTTGCTCGTACTGAAGCCTTGTTGATGGCGAGTAATACTGTTATCATAGATCTGTTTGGGCTAGCATCGGTGCTTTTGGTTATGTTTGCTTAGTCATGCTGCCCCTAGAGATCTCGCTGCCTTTGCACCTATTTTGGGTGTAAGGGCAGCATCTTGCTTGATCTTTATTCAGTCGATTCAATCTGTCATAGTTGTTCCTTGTTCTCCAAGGATTAGTTTGATATCCGCATGGTTAGGCCTCACAAACGGGTTGAACGATCCAGTAGTACGTAAGGATATGGTTTGCCAATTCGAGAGGAGTTGTTCCGGGAATTGACTCTACGTTGGTTTTTTGGCCTCCTCTAGGGTTAGTTTTCTGTTATCTTTCGTATCTACCAGGCTCAATTACGTGTGGGATGTTCCAATTATGTGGTGAAAGCGTTAAACTGTCGTAGATCGATTTGACTTGTATTGATAAAGCAAAACCCCATGTTATCGTAGATCCAATGCAGATCCATGGGACAATCGGCTACATGAGCCGATTCACAGGGAAACCTGAGAGCCGATCGAGGCTCGTATTTAATGTTTACGTGTCTGCCATGCAGGAAACTAATCGAAGCAATCCATCACCTTCCTGATCAGGTATAGGTCAGGTGGCACGCCCTTGCATCAGCCAGGACGTGTGCCGGAGTTTTGCGGGCCGTTGCCCGAGGGACCAGGGCCCACCAGCAGTTCTGGGAGCCTCCCGGCTCTTCGTGTTGCTCGTCGCTGCTCGCCGGTGGGTTTTGACAGGCAACAACACCATGGGAGTGAGAGATGAACACATAGCTACCAGTAGATCCCTCAGCCCCGGGGGAGAACTACTCACTCCTCATCATGGGAGACAGCAACGGCGATGAAGATGGTTCCGGGGACAATTCCCCGTCCCAGCAGGGTGATGGAACAGAGATTTCTGTCTCCGAATCATGTCTGCGACGGTGGTGGCGCTGCGAAACTTTATCTAGAAAAACATCGATTCCTCTAGGGTTTTCACGTCGAGGCTTTTTATAGGCAGAGGGGTGATGTCATAGGGCACCCAGGGGCCCCACACCAAAGGGTGGCGCGGCCAAGGGTGCACCCGCGCCACCAGGTGGTGTGGCCACCTCCTGGCCCTCCTCCGTCTCTGCTTTGGACTCTGTCTCGTGTCGGGGGAAATAGGAACTTCGGGCTTTGTTTCGTCCAATTCTGAGAATATTTCCTCTGTATTTCTGAAACACAAAAATAGCAAAAAACAGGAACTGGCACTGTGGCATCTCGTTAATAGGTTAGTTCCAGAAAATGCATAAAAATGCCATGAAGTGTAAACAAAACATAAAGCAATTGGTGTAAAACAAGCATGGAGCATCAAAACTTATAGATATGTTTGCGACGTATCACAGGCATCGATGTTCCACAGATCTCCTCGATTTGCCGGCTAGGAGGAAGCACGATGGCGCGCTCCATGCAGGGAGGAGACATAAAGGCGAGGCCCATCTCTCGTGAAGAGCTCCATCAATCTGGTCCACCTCTGGCTCGGCTCCTCCTGGTCCGCACCTTCTTCTCCGTGAGCACCTCCCACGCGCCGCCAACTTGCAGCCCTAGCGAACCACTCCCGCAAGGAGGCGCAGGGCGCTCTCTATGCATCCTGCCCCAGGATGGCCGCGCGCTACTCCAAGAGCTCACCACCAGGCCCGCCGCCATTGGTGAGGTCGGTGGTCAGGGGAATCGAGGGTGGAGGGATGCAGGTTGGAGGTGTGTCGTGTCGGCGGTGGAGGTGAACTGCGCCGAGAATGGAGGTTGGGCCATGCAGGTGCCGCATTGTGGTGCCGCCGGAGTGAAGAAGATGGCAGAATTTTTCCTCTGTTGTCTTGGTTTGTCCCCGGTCAGGCGATGTGGTGGTCTGGTGGACAAGATATTTCGGACGATCTAAAAAGGAAACGTCGGGCCTCACAATAGCTTCAGCTGTCAAGTCCACATACGGCTGAGATGTCTTATAGGGGTGATCCAATGGTAGGCTATGGGTGCGTACCTAGCACCCATGGTAGCAAATCCGTGTTGAAACTATAAAAATGAAAAATGAAAAATATTGAAAATACTCCTGTTATGAGCACAAGTATGAATATCAATGATGCTTTGTTTATGTACTTGAATGCTACTGAGATCGCTAAGAAACATAGAGAATCAAAAGAAGGGACAAGATTAGAATATTTCAGGAGAAGGCTAAATTCTATTGCTATTGAGTTGCTTGACTATTATGATGATAAAAGTTGTTGCTCTAAACAAAATTTTAGACACTTTAAATTCTAATGCAGATCCCATGAAGAATATGTTGTTGCATCTTATCATAGGTGTGATCAAGGTTGGAAAAGTGCTAGGCATAAGCGAGGCGGTTAGCATTCTCCTAGTGCCTAGGCACTGCCTAGGCGTCCTAGGCGTGGCCTAGGCGGTCAAAGATTTATACCATCAAGCATTCATATGAGCTATTATAGTGAATACACATTAGTTTAGAGTATCTATATGAGTAAACTATGAACAACTACCATTAAAAGATGACAAATCTGGCTCGTTAGTGCAATATGGCATACATTCTTGTTGGGGAAGCCTATTTGTTAGTTGCACTGCCTAGACTTTCGCATATGCCCTAGGCAAGACGTTTGTCCATCGCCTAGCGCCTAAGCGTGACTAAGAGCTGCCTAGGCATCGCCTTTTCCAACACTGGGTGTGATTATGCTCATTTAGGGATGAAACAAGTAGCGCAATTTGTTACTTTTATGGCAGCTTATGAGTTAAAAACCTTCGTTTATAAATATGAAACTTGCCTTGTAGCTTCTAAATTTATAAATGCGATCACTAATATCCTTGAATACATAAACAACTTGATATATAATGTCTATGTTGTTGACTATAATAAGAGGGGCATGGCTGCCCAAGAGAGCACTAGCTTATTACATGAAGAAGAAAATGAATAACCCATAGTTACCTCTAAGCTTGGGAAAGAGTGAGATCTTCCACTTTTACCACCAACATATGATAATAAATCTGAAACTGAATATGCTTTAGATGATGGTCTTGTTTTGCTTAATAATCCTCCATGCTTAGAAGTAGCCACTATGTTATGTGAGGATAAAAATGATGAACTTGCTGACTATAATGATGCTCTCATTCATGAGAGTCCCATATTATTCTTGAAATATCCTATTTACATCATGAAGGAGAAATATGCTTATGTTAAGAAATACCTAAGTGGTTTGCAACGTTGTTATGAAAAATCTAATTGCAGATATCTATCTCGATCCCAATAACGCTTACGCTGAGAAGAACTCATTTGTATAACACCTTTGGCTTCGGTTAAAGGATTATTCTGCTCTCTAGTGGTAGTTTTTTGTTACATAAAAAAACAAAAAAAGGTTATGCATAGCAGGCCAAGAAATCGACAAAAAGAATAATAATTAGAGAATGTAGTAGATGTACATTGGTTCGCATTCGCAAAAAAAAAGATGTACATTGGTTCCATTTTGGTGAAGCCGTTTAGTAGACGTTTGTAATATCTCTGAACGGATTATTGCCTTCCATCTTCTTAGGTCTTGCCGAATGGCTTTCGATGGCTTCCGGTGTTTTCTACAAAAATCTGCAGTATAAGCATTAAACCAATTTTAGTTGAATAAGAGAGAAGTTCTCACAAGAAAAGCAATAATATAGTATTCTTTAGTTCAGGTAGCATTGCCTTTTATGATCAACTAACAGAGAGCAATTTGGACAAAAACACAAACAGCTTGTGTGCAAGAAAAAACAGTGTAATCCAAAAAGGCACAACCAATACGATCTCCAATTCTTGTGTGCTAATATAGTGATACGTGGTCACCATTAAGAAGAAGAATCAAATTTGCAGCAGTCTCGTGTGCAAAAGAACGGTCACAAGTTTCACAGGAATTAGGAAAAGACACAGGTAACCAAAGAAGAGACAACGTACTTGGCCTATTGCACAATGATCAGCTGTTCATTGAAGGACGCCCAAATCCCATCAGACTGAATCTAGCAGGAGTCAAAAACTCCAATCTATGCAAAGAGAAGAGGAGATCTGGAGGTGGAAGTGGAAGTGGTGTGGATGGAGAGCACGGGAGAGAATGAACTTATGGGGTGGTGATGTCTGACTTGTGCGGGCTAGGGACTCGATTAGCGCTGCGAGGCGATGGTTATTGTGAGTTGAATTGACGGAAGCTTTGTGAATTGTGACTCTCAAGAAATCGAACCGCTGAAGATTTTGCTAGAGGCGGCGGACGGACAGACCGGTGGGCTGTGGACTATTCCAGAAGGGCTGACCAACTCCTGTAGCTTGGCGGGATGGCGAATCCGGAAAAGTACAGCCGTTCGGTTGAATGGCATCGACGGTCATCAACGAATTAACTTGCCAGTGGCGCGTAAACCAGAGGTGGATTCAAACGTTCAAATATTCTTGTACTATAGTAGTAGAGACTTGTATACTCATCTTAATTCCTCCGTGTCGTCTGGAACGGTGGTTCACATAGCAAAGCTCTTTAAGTACACAACACCATGGTTAATTTCTCTCTATCCGACAAAAAGACGAATTTTTGACACATGAGACCACCTGCGCGAGTGAAATGTTAGAAAAGACCACCTGCGAAAAATTTTGTCAAAAAAGACCCCCTACGAGTGGCGGCACCCCTGGCCAGGCAACACGTGGCACGTGCCGCCTGGGCAGTGGCGGCAGGCCCCTGCCGCCGTTGCCATTGGCGGCACCCTGGCATGCGATAGACGCAGGTGACGTGGCACACCATGCCGCCATCACCATTGGCGGCACCCTGGCATGCGATATTCATTTTATTCCCTTGCACTTGCTTCAAGCATAGTACTGTATAGCATAGTACTGTATGACGTCACCTTGCCGGCAACGAGGATGGCGGCAGGGCCCACCGGCCGACCGGAGACTACGTGCCGGCAACGGCAACGGCGGCAGGGGCCTGCCGGCACTGGCCCAGGCGGCACGTGCCACGTGTCGTGGCCAGGGTGTGCCGCCACTCGTAGGGGGTCTTTTTTGACAAAAAATTTCGCAGGTGGTCTTTTCTAGCATTTCACTCACGCAGGTGGTCTCATGTGTCAAAAATTCCAAAAAGACACATACACTCCGTTGATACGCATCATAACTCATAAACACCAACCTTAGGCTGACTTTTTTTGGACTTAAACTTATGCATAAGACGGCTTCTAGAAAATGGTGGAGAGAAGCTCCTAAAAAGTCCACCGGATACTTCTTTTGGGCTTCGAAAAGTTAAGCTTATTTGGTGTATTGAGTTGTGAATTGTCTATAACGCCTCTAAATTAGGTATGTGTCATACATAGGCGTTATAGTATATGGTACTCCCTCCGATCGGAAATAACTATCGGCAATTTTGTACTAGCTTAGTATAAAGTTTATACTAATTGCCCGATAATTGGTTCCGATTGGAGGGAGTAGTATTTAATGTAAAATAAGCTAGAAATAAATATAGATAATTACAAAAAGTTTGATTGATATATGCACAGAGAAATATGCTAAGATTGATTTTTATCAACAATCACATATCATGGAATAATTAGAATCAACAAAATTAAATGATGCATATCATCCATTCACATCCAGTGATCCAGATAACATTTGGAACAAATAAAACATGAATAAGATAATATGTCACTGCAGTGCAAAGGGAACAGGAAACTCTGTCTCATAATACGGATCGACTGATGGTCTGGGGTAGAGGATCCGCGCTGACGCGGGCGTGCTCCTGGGCAAGGCCGACGACTTCCTGGCCATCCAGAGGTGCTGCGCTAGGTCGACAGATGGACGAGCTCGTCGTTGGCAATGGCCCCTGGTGTAGGTGGAGTTGCGGGCAGCGACCGGAAGCGAGGGAGCGCCGAGAAGAGGCTACCGGAAGAGGGGGAGCGGCAGAGAAGCGGCATAGGATGCGAGGGGATGCGGAGGGGCGGCGAAGGCTACGGGGAAGCGACGGCGGGCAGCTGCGACGGCGGCGGGCTAGAGGAACCCTAGCTCTGGCGTCCTGTCGCCTGTCATGAACTGGTATGCGAGCGAGAGCCTCGTTTATTTTTTTTCACTGGGAACCGCTCGTTCCTACGGAGTGGCATGGGCTGTAATACGAAAGAAACAGTGGGGGCAAATCCATATACCAGTTCGCGGTTTCAGCTCAGAAGCTCGGAAATCGCTCAAAAATGGCTCGCGAGCAGATTCTAGAATTGCATGCGAGAGCGGCTTCGCGGTCCAAATAAGCGAGCCAACCGCCGGTGAGTTCTTTTTGGCTTCACCTGCCAAGCCACCCCGAAGCTCTGCCAGAAGCCCAAAAGAAGTCAGCTACCGGTGAGAGCTGCAGCAATCTGCCGCCGACCAGGCCCGTGTCAACTCGCTTTGAGATAATCGAGACAATCGGTGAGTAAATCAGTGTGCTGAGCTCTGTGTCGAAAATGTATTTTTTAATCCTATGTGTATCTTTTATCTGAACAATAAATTTTAAAATATTGAAAACAATTATGCATGTGTATCTCTACATTCTACGATGCTCATGCAAAATTTAATGGAAAACAGATTTTTTTGGTGGCATGTGCCAAAAGATAAAAAACACGTCATGAAAAGACTTAATTTTTGTACCAAAATTTGTCATTTCTATATAGATCATATGAAAAGTTGTTTTTTTAAATGACTTGGTGAACATGTAAAACATGAATATGGGGTCAAAAAGCCAAAAAAATAAGTGATTTTAGCCCTTATAAAAAGAAAACAGTCAGTGGCGGAGCCACGTCTAAGTTGTGTAGTCAGCTGACTACACAAGTTTTTGACAAAACAAGCTGAAAGTATGCAAAAAATAATTAAAAATTTAAAGAAATACATGTATTTGACTACACAACTTCAAACTGACTATACAGCGTTGATAACCTGGCTCCGCCACTGAATATGTACACAAAACATTTTTGTTTAATATTTTCAAGTATGTTGAAACATGTTTCAAATAAAGAGTGCACATGCAAAAAGCCATGTCCGCTCTCTGCGGCATACTCAGTTTGCTAAACACCGACACCGATGATCAGGAGACATCCATCGAAGGTGACATGCTCGATCACTCGTCCACGACAAGTCGACAGTGGCATTTCAGAGTAACATTGTGGAGTGAGACGGCTCACTACGAGTCCATCACATTCTGTCAGCGACGGCTTATGAAAATTGGACGCCGCCCGATCGTTAATTTCCTTGCTCGATGTGTAAATTCGCATCGGCCAACTGCACCTAGAAATAAGTACTTTTATTAGTTGGTTGTAATCATGCGAGCACACCTCCATAATTCAACAGGATTACCTAGCTTTTGGTGTGGCGCCGTGACATGTTTAAGTTAATGGTGCATGGTGCCTTAACTTGTTGTAAGAAAAATAATAAGCACATGTTGTTAATCCAAGCATGCATGCATGATTGAAAACCTAATTATATTGTGGTGAAATGATGTACAAACATCTACTAAAAAACAAGCAAGTGCGTACATAATGTTGCTTTTATATTAAAAGGGGAAAAGTAGTTTGTTTATATATATTTTTAGTGTTTATAGACCTTGCGCTTCTGCAGTTGCCCAACTAGACGGAATATACTTGAGGCTTCTGACATAGCTAAAGTGGAGATAGCCAGAATTTTTTCTATAGGTTTAGTATCAGAACATACTGTCTCGAGCAGACACATGGCGTCAATCTTTCTAAGAGCTCTAAGCTCCCTGTTTTCTAAAGACCTCTGGTTGCTCCACGTTAATCGTGATGTTTTTTGGGCATACAAGCCAGCGCTTGTGTCCTCGTGAATTGCCGACGTTGTGTGCCTAGGTCGGTTCAGTACTGAAAAGAAACGTCCCGATTCGATGACCCATCCCGCGTCCTTATCCTCCCCTCCGCTGCCGCCCGCCGCCCACTACTTGCCTCACTTCCCCTGACCGTCGGTGTCGCTGACTTCTTCACCTCCCGCTCGCGCTCACATGTCCGGCGGCATCGAGGACGCGCGAGTAGCGCAGTGGCAAGGCTTGGCAGTGGCCAGCCTGCCCACCCGAGTTCGACTCCCAGCGGGAGCGAATTTAGTGTGTTCTCATCAGGGGAGTTACCCGTCTAGTCTCTTGCGCTCGTTTGCTCCAGCGCTAGATTCAGGAAAAGGGCGCAGTATTATAGCTCTAGGACTAGCTTAAGCACTAGTGATGTGCGTGTGTGTGGTGTGAGTAGGGTGTGAGTTGGTGCTTAAGTTCAGATACTACAGTTGTACTACCAAAAAGAGACCCCAAAAAAAAAATTTGTCCGGCGGCATCGGTTTTCGCCTCCCAAGCTCGCCATGTCCTCTGACTCCTCCAAAACTTCCACCTCTTCTTGGACCAGCCGCGGCGGCAACGACAACGAGGACCCAATGCCCTTTCCTCTTGCAATTCGAGACGAGAGCTGACACCACACGCGGGTCGTTCCCCGCTCGAGGATGATGTGCTCTTTGGGCGCGCCTCCGCTGCTCCGCCAAGCGCCTCGGCACCGTCAACTACGCCTGCGACCTTCTCGGCTCGGACTTCTCCTCCCCGTCTTTGGGTGCTGAGACCTCAAGCTCCCCTAGTGCCGGCGCCATCCTCTCCTTTCTGGCGGCCGGCTGCGTAGTGAGGCACGGAGTGGCGCAGCATGCCCTCCTCTCTCTCTCCTGTGGCGGCTAACGATGGGGAGCAGGAACTCAAGCTCTACTCTATATCCGAGGCGGCTGGCGGCGCGGCTGTTTGGACGAGATCCTAGGGCATGCGTGCCGAAGGACTTTGTTCCCCGCCGCCTGTTCTCTCTGCCCTCGATGCCCCGCATTTTGGCTCCCTTCCGTTGGTGCGCCATGGCCGCCCTGGAGGCGTGGACGAGGCCAAAGAGGCCCTCCATGGCCGGCGCTGCAGGGATTTCTTTGCGTCATCATCTTGCCGGCACAATCTTCTCCTTGATTCTTTGCCTTTTGCAGTCTGTTCTAATTTGTTGTTCTTTTCTGTTGGCTTTAAAAAGATTATTTTCCTTGCTGATGATTTTCTATTCTTCGGCCTCTAACACTGATTGACTTTGTTTTGGAGAAGAACACGACTCTTGCTGATTGACTTTGTTTTGTTCTTGATTTGTATTCTAGGATGGTGGAGACGTTTGTTCAGAACTGGAGGCTGAATCCTACCTGGTCCTAGAGGAGATCATGTACACGGTGCTGAGACCTCAAATTAATATTTTGCTTCAGTATTTGATTACTACTTGCATGTCAGTTCATCATCAACCTGGCTACCGAGGATGTCCTGGATTCATGTGTGTCGTTGTGTCCACACCTGCGGGATTCAGAAGGTGCTTCTCATCTTCCCCTTGCTACTTTGACCATGGAGTTTGCTTTTGCTGAGCAGGAACACAAGACAAGTGTTCTCTTGAAATTTCCAATATTTCTTCAATATGGAATCTCTAGATCTTCATCTCACTGAGAGTGATATGTTAAGAGAATATAGATTATTTTGTTTGGGTGTACCAAGTTGTGTACATGTTCAATTAACTGATGTAGATCGTTTTTCCCTGCAGAATTTTTTTGTTGCTGATTGTTTCATTTGTTTGGTAAGCTCCTGCTCTTTACTTTGTTACTAGGAAGGAAGTTCTCCAGGGTTCAGTGCTAGGATTAATTAACTCATGTGGTGAGTAAAGGGTGACGTTCTTCCTTTTGACACCGGAGCCGAGTGTCGCATGCTTTAGTTGGCTAATTGATTGCTTTTAAAAGATTATTCTCCTAAAACAGTCATATGTGTGATGTTGCAGTTCTGACCGGAGTTTAGTGTGTTCTAACCAGCAACACTTTCAGTAGGAAGTAGCAAAGCAATTGAACCGAGTGCAGCCTGCATAATACTAACCAATTAATAACGCCAGATTAGTTGTTAATTATATCTTGCATTCAGCATGTGTATGACACATCATGAATATGGAAACTCTATTTAAATCTCAGTGAATTTGAACCTCTTGATTTTTGGTGTGATAAAATAAATTCTTCGTGTATATGTCTCAATGTAATCAGACACATCCATTAGTTAAGGAATAAACACTATATTTCTTTAACAAATATACATTGGAGCTCAGTAGGGTTTGAATTCTCAACAAGAGTTTTACCAGTACCTCCCTTACTGATGACAGTTGCTTTTTATTTTTATTTTGACAGGACACACAACTTACTGTTTCAAATCAATTTCTGATTCAGATTTGGTGCTCTCAAATGTTTTACCGGTTTCCATGGTTTTGTTCTCAGATATAAAAGAACAAACATCTTTACAAGATTATGCTCAATATTTGAATAATTTGTAAAAAATGATATCATTAACAGAGTAAGATGGTGTCAATGCATTATTTGTTCCAACTAATATAGAAGAAAAACTTTCTGTAGGAAAAAATTAGACAGACAATTCGTACTAGGCGGGATCCGCCAACATTTGTATTACCAGCTGTCTCATAAAGGAACATGATACCTCATTATTATTTCATGCTGTTTACCACCAAGATATCTCAGTACTTTTAGATTTAGATTAGTTCTCTTTGCAGGGCATTTCTCACTTTATTTTCTCCCACAACAATTAATGTACATATGCATATTTTAATGTGTGCAGATTATTTTGTACCTTTTGTACTTTCTATATTATATATTTATGTATGAACTTAGAATATGTGTTAAGCGACCACGGTCAGTCCAAAAGAAAGAGCACGCATGCACGATCTCAAACAAAAGAGAAAAGCATATACCCAGCGACAAAAGCAGAGGTCGGCGCAGCGTAGCGCGCGTGGACCATCTAGTCATCTCCTAAACAACGTGCAATTGTATCGTCATTCCACACTGATACCTAGGTGCCCACTTTTCTCCGCAGATGAAGCAGAGCCCGCGTGTTTATACATTTCTTAAGCTAGAGTAATATTGGAACCTGGGTTTGTCTTCAAATAGTTATTACAGGCACAATTAATATTATTTAGACTATAAAAAAATTGTAGTACAAGTTGGAGGTATTTTGGTTTTCCAACATGTAGCTTCAGATTAATTACAACTGGGGCCATCAGATCATATATTGGACTCAGGGCAGACTAAATTTAAAAATAATTTGTACTAAATTTTTATATTTATTCGGAATTTATTTAGCATGTCGTAGTCTCAACAAATTCAATTTAATTATTATTTATTTTGCATAATATTTTTTAATCTTTTAGTTGTAGTGTTATTTATTCTATTATTCTAATGTATGTTGTATAGAAACAATTTCATTATATTAAACTTAACCAATATTGAATTATTTTCTCAAAAAATGATTTTTTTAGCAATTGCAGAAACCATTTTTGTATACAAATTATGATAGAAATCTCTAAAGCACATGGCCTAAAAATATCTTAATAGCATTTTCTAGTCGGTGACGTAGTAGAAATTCTAGAAAATAATGAAATTTTTTGTTAAAATAAATAAATAAATATATATATATATATATATATATATATATCAATGCAGATTTGCTACCACCGGTGGTAGCTATACACCTATAGCCAGCCATCAGATCGTCTCTGTATAAAATCTGCACCGCATAAAGTATTAACAGAGCAAAGTGGCTTTCACGCCGTTACTGCCCCCACGGCCACCCACCCCGCATCCATCTCTCTCAGTCTCTCACCCAACCTGACCCATCCCCACCATCACTATTCCTCTGCCAAGCCCCCGCGCCGGCGTGGTCCCTTCCCATCCAGCGCCACGCCGTGCTAGGAAGCCAAGCGCCCGAGCCTGCAGACGGAGCTACCCTGGAGGGTCGGTGACTCGGTGCAAAGGAGGGTGGTGGATGAGCGACGTGATGGCCGGAGCGGGGACAGCGGAGCAGCAGATCAGGGGCGGGAAAGAAAGGTGGAGGAGCGGCCGGCCTGCCGGAGGTGGGGGCGGGGTAGAGGTTACGCTGGTGAGCACCTGCATGCAAGTCAACTCGAAGCTCCCCTAGCCAGCTGAATCAAGCCTGCCCCTGACCAAATCGATCGAGATCCCGCAGACCAGCTCCTCCGCCACACTCGCAGCCCACTGGTCCAGCAGTTCGCGCTAGTGCTGGAGCTCCTTGCACCTGCCTCGACCAGCTGCGGTCTGGCAAATCGACCACGACCCCCCATGTCCACTTCCGCCGTCCGGCTCCGCTGCCGACGTCCTCAATCAGCGCCGCTGCCGACGCCTTCAATTGTCACCGCTGCAGACATTAGCCACCTCCTATTAGCACCATCGTCAGCGCGCGGGACGGCCTCCGCCTAGGCGTCGCAAGGAGAGTTGGCGGTGTGGGGCTGCAGATGGTAGTAGGAGAGTTGACAAAACATCAAAAATTAACAAAAAGGGACACCGAGTTATCACATTCCACAAGCAATCAATCGATGAAAATGAAGTGCAGGAATTCAATCTGCAGTCCGTGGACGCGCGTGATGACGGGCTGCGTGATTTTTCAGGTGCATCGGCTGGGGCATCACCCGAGCAGGAGTTGCGCGCTCCAGGCCTCCCGTCAGCCGGACGACGGAGGAGCATAGGCGGTAGCCGCAGGTCAGGCCATGGGCAGGAGGAGGCGAGGAAGCCAAGATCCCGGAGCCCATCTCCACCGGCTGACTCGAGGAGAGGAAGTGGCCTTGCCGGCGCACCGTGGTGGTGGCAAACCTCATCTCCAGGCACGGCGGCCTCCACCGGCGGCTCTTCCTGGGCAAGATCATAGCAGGATCCGGTGTGGTCAGCCGGCGCCTGTGGATCAATTGGGTGGGGGATCGCTCGACGCGAGGTAGAAGAGGAGGTTATTTTTTATTTTTGACACGGTGCGGTTGAGGGGTGCGGTTAGGTGGGAGGACTGACTATAACGGACGTATAACGACGTTAGGGTGTATAGCTACCACCGGTGATAGCAGACTATTTTGCATATTTATATTTAACAACACCACTTTGAATTGACTACATAATTTTGGCGATTGGGCAATCATATTTAGACAAAAGCTTTAAAAATATACATTAAACTTCCCACTAGTGGAAAACAGGCCTTTGGTCAGGCCTCTTTAGTCCCGGCCGTTATCTGGGCCGGGGCTAAAGGGCTGGCCACGTCGCCCGATATACGCTGCCCCGCACGACAGCCTTTAGTCCCCGGTTCGTTAGAACCCTTTAGTCTCAGTTTGAGACACAAACCGGGACTAAAGGGCTACGCGGTGAGCGGCGCGCATGTGCACCCCATTTAGTCTCGGTTTGTGTCTCAAACCGGGACCAATGAGCTCTGCCTATATATATGGCCGCACCCTCTCCCCTCTCCCTTGTTTTTTTCTTGGATGGAGGAGTGTCGGTTTGTGCTAGTTTTGTATTTTATTCCTATGCACTAGAGGTGTTTGTTGAAATGTGTGTTAGAGCGATGCCACTTAAGTTCACCGAACACAACTACGATATGAGGTGCCCGAGCCACGCTTAAGCCTCTTCCTCTTTATTTCCACTTGTTCTAAAAGGTTAGCAACTATATTTTCTCGTTTAGTGCGGTACTAATTTAGGATCGTGATTGCGTTTACTGTTGTATGATGTAGATGAGCCATCCATGGATGTATGGTGATCGACGCACAGCCACTTACAGAGAAGGCGTGCATTCTTTTCGATATGCGGCCGAGGCAAACAAGCATGGTGGTGGCTTTATGTTTTGTCCATGTGTTGAATGTCGGAATGAGAAGGATCACACTTCCTCAAGAGTCATTCAGAGCCACCTGCTTTGGTCCGGTTTTATGTCTGGCTATAATGTTTGGACCAAGCATAGAGAAAGAGGGGTTATGATGGAAGACGATGATGAAGAAGAGAACGATGATGACAACTACCAATCTATGTTCCCTGAGTATGCTGATACCGCAATGGAAGACAATGAAGAAGAAGGTTAGGGTGAAGAACGGGCACCAGATGAGCTTGCTGATGATCTTGGTCGGGTCATTTCTGATGCACGGCGAGGCTGTGACATAGAAAAGTAGAGGTTACAGTTCGAGCAGATGTTACAGGACGACAACAAATTGTTGTACCCAACTCGTGAAGATGGCCAGAAGAACTGGGTAGCACACTGGAATTGCTGAAGTGGAAGGCAGAGACCAGTGTGACTGACTCATCATTTGAAAAGTTGCTGGTACTGATGAAGAAGATGCTTCCAAGAAAGAACGAATTGCCCGCCAGCACGTACGAAGCAAAGAAGCTTGTCTGCCCTCTAGGATTAGACGTGCAGAAGATACATGCATGCCCTAATGACTACATCCTCTACCGCGGTGAGAAGTACGAGAATATGGATAAATGCCCGGTATGCACTGCATTGCGGTATAAGATCAGAAAAGATGACCCTGGTGATATTGAGGGCGAGTCACCTAGGAAGAGGGTTCCTGCCAAGGTGATGTGGTATGCTCCTATAATACCACGGTTGAAATGTCTGTTCAGAAATAAAGAGCATGCGAAGTTGTTGCGATGGCACATGGAAGATCGTATGAAAGACGACAAGTTGAGGCACCCCGCTGATGGTCGGTAGTGGAGAAAAATCAAGAGAGAGTTCCCAAGATTTGTAGGTGACGCAAGGAACTTATGGTTTGGTCTAAGTACAGATGGCATGAATCCTTTTGGGGAGCACAGTTGCAGTCACAGCACCTGGCCCATTACTCTATGTATCTACAACCTTCCTCCTTGGTTGTGCATGAAGCGGAAGTTCATTATGATGCCAGTGCTCATCCAAGGTCCAAAGCAACCCGGCAACGACATTGTGTGTACCTAAGGCCATTAGTTGATGAACTTTTACAGCTGTGGGCCAAACTAGGTGTACGTGTGTGGGACGAGCACAAACAAGAGGAATTTGACCTTCGAGCGTTGCTTTTCGTAACCATCAATGATTGGCCTGCTCTTAGTAACATTTCAGGACAGTCAAACAAGGGATACAATGCATGCATGCACTGTTTGGATGAGACAGAAAGTATATATCTGGACAAATGTAGGAAGAATGTGTACCCGTACAATCGTCGTTTTCTTCCGCCCAAGCATCCCTTAAAGAAAAAGGCAAGCATTTCAATGGTAAGGCAGAAACCCAGGGGAAGCCTGTCACTGAAAGTGCATACTTTGTATCCCTCGTGTTTTGTGTGTTAGATAACAACATTAGGAATTTAAGTGTGTGTTAAGTGGTGCAGGTTTTTTAGCTCAAGAAATGGCTAAGTTTCTGGGGTGGCGTCTCCCTGGAATCAGGCCGGATAATCCGGCCAGGGGCCGGATAATCCGGCCCCTCTCAAGATTTCGGAAAAACGGCTGGCGTCCCAGGGCTGGCGTCCCCCTGGAATGGGGCCGGATATTCTGGCCAGGGGCCGGATAATCCGCCCCCCTGCGAGAATTCAGAAAAACGGCTAAGGACTAAGCTCGGCGTCAACCAGATATGGGGCCGGATATTCCGGCCGGGGGCCGGATAATCCGCCCCCCTCGAAGATTTCGGAAATTCTGCTAAGGACTAAGCTCGGTGTCATCCAGTAACCGGGGCAGATTTTTGGGCCGGATATTTCAGTCCGGGTGGGATAATCTGCCCCTCCAAGTCAGCAACGGCTACATTTTGGGAGAGGCTATAAATACTCCTCCCCTTCTTCCACCTCAAGCTGCTCGTCCTGCACAAGAAGAACACCTCATTTGGAGCCACCAAAATCACAAGATCTCCTCCCTCAACCTACCAAAGCTCTTGATCTTTGGAGAATCGAAGGAGAAAGCCTTGATCTACATCCTCACCAAAGCGATTTACTTTCCCCTCTCATTTGCTTGAGGGCCCTTGTGTCTTGGGTTCCCTTGTGTCCCTTGACTTTGATTTGTGTGATTGATATCTTGATACTTGTTGTTTGACAGCATTGTGTTGTCCTTGGGAGCCTCCAATTCTGTTGTGGATGTGTGCCCCAAGATTGTAAAGGCCGGTTCCTCCTTGAGGAACCCCTTAGTGGAAAGTGAGCTAGGCCTTTGTGGCGGAAGCTTGCACCGGAGAATAGGGTGAGCCTTTGTGGCGTTGGTTAGGCCTTTGTGGCAACCACACCTCTCCAACGTAGACGTACTTCCCCTAAAAAGGAAGGAACTATGGGAATTACATCCGTGTCTCCGTGTGCTCCACTCTCGGTTTCCTCTATCCTTTATTGCCTTTACTTCTTGTATCTTGCTTAGCTTGTTAGTTGTCATATAGGTAAATTCACCCTAGTTGCATATCTAGAGAATTTACCTTTTGTGTCAAGCCTAAATTGAAAAAGAATTAAAATTTGAGTAGCACCTATTCACCCCCCCTCTAGGTGCCCTTACGATCCGTTCAATTTGTATCAGAGCCTCGGCTCTTTATTCGGGCTTAACCGCCTAAGAGTATGGACACCCCACCTAGTGAGGGCTCGGGTCAAGTTTCCATGGGTGATTTCAAAACCTTTGAATCATCTGTGACTACTCAAATAAGCGAGTTGCATGTAATGATAACGCAACTCATTCAAGCCAAAACTCCTAGTGCTCCTCCTCCGGAAAAACCCGCTACTCCACAAGTGGAGAATGTGGGGTTGGAAGAAGAGGATGTCGACAAAGGCACCGATGCTAAGTCTTCTACTAAGGGCGACAGGAAAGGTGAATTCCCCCATTGGTATTCACCTGACCCGCCGGTTCCTCGTCCTCATATTAACAATAGAGGTGATCCACCTAAGCTTGATGCATTAAACTTTGATCAATGGCAATATCAAATGATCTCTCATATGCGCAGTTCATGCATCGAGCTTTGGAGGATTGTTGAAGAAGGATTCAAGGCCGTGGATCCCAACAACTTAACAAGAAGAGAGGTGGTTGATAGCCAACTCAATGCAACCGCTCTTCACATGATTCAAGTTGCCGTTGGGTCCAAGGACTTGCCTCACATCCGACACTTCTCCACCGCTAAAGAAGCTTGGCAAGGACTCTCCGATGTGTTTGTTGGCAATGAGAGCATGAAGAGAACAAGCTATGTGGCCTTCTCAAATCAAGCAGAGGGATTCTTCATGATGGATGGTGAGGACCATCAAGAGATGTATAGAAGACTCAAGGCTATAGCTACCACCTTCAAGAACCTCGGTGCTCACCATATTGATGATGAGACGATCAAGATGAAGTACATTCTTGCTCTCACCCCATATGAGCCCGCGGATGTGAAGAGTGTTCAAGGAAAGCACAACTTCCACGAAATGACCTCCAATTAATCAAGTGATGCAAGAGATTCAAGCCTACAAGGTTGCCGCACAAAATGCGAAAGATGCTCGTGCTCGTGCCATGGGAATGCAAAGAAGCTCCAACCTTGCTTTAAAGGCAAGTGTGTTTGAGAAAGAAGTTCCTCTTCAAGCAAGTATTGAAGCAAAACTAGAGATGTGTCCCGAGGATATGAGGCATGAGTACCTTGAGCATATGGCTTTCTATGGAAAAACCTTTTGGGTTGATCCTCACAAGGCTAAAGAAGACAATCAAAGAAGAAGCAAGTCAAGTGGCTTTCAAAGGAGTGACAACAATGGTCAAAGGGTGAGGACATGCTACAATTGCAATGATAGATTCCACTTTGTTGCCAAGTGTCCTTACGAGAAGAGAGAAGATCATGGTGGGAAGCTCATTTTCAAGAGCAAGACCAAGTCACCATCAAAGAAGCCATTTGTGAAGAAGGGTGGACCCAAGAAGAAGCAACCAAAGTTTGTGTTTTTGACTCAAGAAGAATACTCCGGGAGTGAGAGTGATGAAGAAGAAACCTCGACTAGTGAGACAGCCGCAATTGCAACCACCTCCACTTCTTCTGCTTCACTCTTTGAATCCCCCAATGAGGACTCCCTCGTCAAGAACGTCAAGTGCCTTATGGCCAAGTCTTCCGAGGTATCACTCACACCCTCTTCCTCCTCCTCTAAGATAAATGATGCTACTTTGAATGATCTTGCTAGTCTTAGAGTAAAGGAAGAAATCATTGCTTCTGATGACTATGTGTCTAGTGTAAATGGCGTACACAAGTTACACTTTGAAAGTCTATTGAGTCAATATGGTAAGAGTCTTGAAAAACTAGATGAGCAAATGAGGCCTGAAAGAGAATATGCTCAAGATATTGCCTCACTACAAGACTCTCTTGAAGGAGAGCAAGAGGAACGAGCAACTCTCGAAGAGAAGCTCGATTCCATTGAGGAATCTAATAATGAAGTTGTTTCCAAACTCATTAAAGAGCGAGACCATGCTCGTGCCAAAGTAAAAATGCTTAAAAAAGGAAAAGATTGAATTTGGTGTTGGTCATGATAAACTTGTTAAGGATTTAGAAGATCTTGACAAGGCACACAAGGCCTTGAAAAGTGAACACTCTATTCTTACCAAGTCACGTGAATAACTTCAAATTCAATTGACTAAGAATGATGTGCCTAGTTCTTCTACTTCTACTTGTGATCATGCAAATGTTATTGAAGAAAATGCTAGGTTAAAAGATGAGCTAGCCAAGTCCACCATTCCCATAGGTGAGAAAATTTTGAATGACCTTTTGAGTAAGCAAAAGGCATTTAATGATAAAACGGGGATTGGCTATGTCTCAAAGAAGAAGAAGAACAACAACAAGAAAAAGAAGTCCAAGCCCGCACAAGCAAAGAAGGATCCTATTGTGGGTGGCAAAGCCACTCATGATGATCATGCGGGAATTGCTAACCCTCACTATGTTTTATTTCGTGATTATTATGGTGATGTTTATGCAAAATATGTTGGTCCAAATGATGGTTATGTTGCTTGGTCTATTTGGGTTCCAAAGACCCTTGTTACTAACAAAAGAGGACCCATTGAGAAATGGGGACCTAAAACCAAGCAATGATCTCTTGTAGGACTATGCTTCCGGTGGAACAAAATGGGTGCTTGATAGTGGATGCACAAGTCATATGACCGGAAGCAAGAAGATCATGACGGAGATGAGGCCTAACATCAACAATATAACGGTCACTTATGGAGACATGTCACAATCCGAGGTATTGGGTCTTGACAAGGTGGTGGTCGCACCGGATATTTCCCTTGTGGACGACATGCTTGTTGAGACCCTTGGTTACAATCTACTTTCAGTTCGTGCACTTGGTAAGATGGGCTTTGCCGTCTTCATTGATAATGAAATTGTGGTACTCTTGTGGAGCAAGTCTCTAAAGGTCGCTTTCGTTGGGCACATTGAAAACAACTTGTATGTGGTGGACTTCTCAGGGAAAACCACTACGGGTGCAATGTGTTTATTTGGAAAGGCCGATGTGGGTTGGCTTTGGCATCGCCGACTAGCCCATGTCAATATGAGAACTTTGCAAAGCCTTCACAAGGGTGGCCACATTCTTGGACTAAAAGAGAATGTTTCTTTTGCCAAAGATCGTGTTTGCAGGGCTTGCATTCTAGGAAAAATGCATGACTCTCCCCATTCAAGCAAGACTATCATTTCTTCCAAGAGGATCTTGGAGCTCCTTCATGTGGATATTTTTGGTC